>ML779083.1:108899-121509 GCA_009831015.1 Picea engelmannii | reverse complement strand
CATTCAATAGATAACTTACAACAAATATATATGATCGTTCAAACAGATACATTACATCAAGTAGATAAGATCATTCAAAACAGATACATTACAACAAGTAAATATGATCGTTCAAATAGATACATTTCAACAAGTAGATATAGTTATTCCAAACAAAGAGGAAAATATTACATATATGAAGTAGTTCATGGGAAGACAAAGGAAACAACCAAGTTCCTCCCAACCGTATAACAGGGCAGCCAAATCACTTGCCCAATTCACCCCCTATCCTGACCATGAATCCATGAGGGCAAACTTGGAATCTCCTCTTCAGCAATGTCTTCCTCTATCCCTCATCCTCTCCTTGCCTCACACTTCATTTTTAGTGTTCATAACAACAAGTACATAGTAGTTCCTTTCCCTAGCATACTCATACTTGCCTCACAGCTTAGAATACAGTGTTAATAACAACAAGAGGTAATTCTTTTTCCAGCATACATGGCAGCGTCCTGCCTCCTCACATATTCTATTTAACAAAACAATGCCTTTTCCTAGGTCTTTCTTTTCCCCCTTGGGAATTTTAGCATCTTTCTAAATCCCTAATTTTCAAGGACTGCCAATGGCCAAATCTCTGATTTTCCACTTGTAATAATCAACCCATAGGTAGTTCCAACATGTTCCCCACTCATGGAGTCATGGTCAGCTAATTTTAACATGGTTGTTCCATTTGTCCTCCTGCAATCAATATAAAATATTTTGCTTTCATACAATTGTCATAGTCAAATAGATAATTGGGTAAAACCAGATCTGTACCCAATAATCATAATAATTAATTACAATTATCAAATTCAAAATTCGAAATTTCTATAAATGGGAAAAAATTTCCAAATTCGAATTTACTAAAAACAGAATAATTTTCCAACCAATTTTAAATTTCAAAAATACTTTTTTTTTGGGGGATGTCACATCCTTTCCCCCTTCAATAAAACATTGTCCTCGGTGTTCGTTCCTTTCTTGGAACAAGATTGGATGAGATTTCTGGAAATCTCCCTCCAACTCCCAAGTGGCCTCCTCATGACTAAAGTTCTTCCATTACACCTCTACCTGAGCGACAGCTTTGTTCCAAAGTGCTATTTCTCTCCGGTCCAGAATAGGCAGGGGTTCCACTTGGAACTCGCCTTCGAGTAGGGTCATGAACATACCTTTTCAACAAAGAAACATGAAATAGATTATGAATTCTTAGATTAGATGGAAGTGCAAGTTGGTATGCTACGGGTCTAATTCGAGCTAGTATCTCGAAGGGCCCACAAAACCTGGGTGCCAGCTTGGCACAGTTTCCTAACTTCAACAAACTTTTTCAGGCTTTGACCTTCAAATAAACATGGTCTCCCACTTGAAATTCCAAGTGTCTTCTTTTCTGATCTACATATCTCTTATGTTTGTCCTGTGCTTCTTTTAAGTTCTGTTGTACCTTCCTTACCATGTTCTCCATTTCTTGGAGCATCTCTGGTCCAACCATGAGTCTGTCAATCGGGTTCTCCCAGTTAATTGGATTCATACACTTCCTGCCATATAGTACCTCGAAAGGGCTTAACTTAAGCCGAAGTTTGGTACCCATTGTTATATGAAAATTCTACCAAGTGTAGGTGGTCTTCCCACTTGTGTGGTTTTGTTCTTACATACATGCAAAGCATATCCTCTACAATTTGGTTTGTCCTTTCAGTTTGTCCATCCGTTTGTGGGTGATAACTCATACTGAAATTCAAATTAGTATTTATCTCTACAAACAATTCCTTCCGAAAAGAGGATGTGAATTTTACGTCTCTATCTGAAATCACCATTTTAGGAATACCATCCAGTCTAAAACAAATTTTCATAAATATTTCAGCAATGTTTATAGCTTTAAAAGTACACTATACAGGAATAAAGTGTGCAGACTTACTGAGTTTATCGATTACAACCATAATAGAATCATTTTGTTTCTCAGTTTTTGGCAAACCTATTATAAAGTCTAGTGATATGGTCTCCCATTTCCATTCTGGTACTGGTAATGGTTGTAATAGGTTGGTTGGATGCTGGTGTTCGGCCTTAACCTGCTGACAGTATTGGCACCTAGCCAAGTATTCTATTGTTTCTCCCTTCATATTAGGTGAGTAAAATAGTTTTCTAAGTGATGTTATTGTCTTCTAGTATACTGGATGGCCAGAATACGGTTTCTTATGCACTCTGTCCAAGACTATTAACTTTAACTCTGTTGAATCTAGTATGTAAAGTATGTTTTTAAATCGTAATAGTCCCTTCTTGTCGATACTTAGATCTGGTTTATCTGAGTTTGAACTACTGTTTTGTAATTCTGCCATTATCTTAGTGTAATTTTCGTCGTTAATACCTATCATCCTTAATCTTTGTTCCAGATCATTTTCTGCCCTACTGATACTTATTTCGAATATCCCATGGACTCTTCTGCTTAAAGCGTCTACTACCTTATTTTCCTTACCCTTGATATGTCTGACTTCGAAGTCGAATTCGCTCAAAAAGGCTAGCCATCTTGCTTGCCTTGCATTAAGATCTGGTTGGCTAAACAGTTATTTCACACCGCTATTATCCGTCAATTGTAGAAATTTTATGCCCATTATGTAGTGTCGCCACATTTTTAAGGCGTGTATTACCGTTGCCAATTCCACTTCATGAGTGACATAATTTCGCTCATGTTCTTTTAATTTCCGGGACTCATAACAAATCACATGTCCTTCCTGAGTTACGATACCACCTAGTCCTTCTTTACTTGCATCAACACATACGGTAAAGTCTTTATCTGGGTTTGCTACCTTCAATATGGGTGCAGTTGTCAATAATTCCTTTAACTTGTTAAAATTGTCTTGACACTTATGTGACCAGTTAAACCTGGTCCCTTTCCTTTGTAATGACGTGATAAGATAAGCTATTTTGGAAAATCCTTCTATGAATCTGCGATAATATCCAGTGATTCCCATGAATGACCGGATGTCCGCTACATCCTTTGGTACCGGCCATTCCATAATGGCTCTTACTTTCTCAAGGTCTACTGCAATACCTTCTATAGATATTACATGTCTTAGGAATAGTATCTTCTTCAGGTAAAAATCACACTTATCAAATTTAGCATATAGTTGGTGCTTCCTTAAAGTTTGTAGGACGATTCTTAAGTGTTCTTCATGTTCTTCCTCCGTTTTAGAATACACCAGGATATCGTCAATAAATACTAGTACGAACTTGTCTAAGTACTGACTGAAAATACTGTTCATCAAGCACATAAATGTGGCTGGTGCATTAGTGAGTCTGAAAGGTATGACTATGAATTCATAGTGTCCATATCTTGTTCGAAAGGCTATTTTGCTTATGTCCTCATATTTTATCATGACTTGATGGTAACCGGATCGTAAATCCAATTTTGAAAAGATTTTGGCCCCGCCTACTTGATCGAATAGGTCATTTATCCTAGGTAAGGGGTACTTGTTCTTAATAGTCATTTTATTCAATTGTCTATAGTCAATACATAGTCTTAGAGTACCATATTTCTTTTTCACAAAGAGGACCGGTGCTCCCCATGGTGAAACACTAGGTTTGACATACTTTTTGTCCAACAATTCCAGCAGTTGTATCTTTAGTTCTGTCAATTCAGGTAAACTCATTCGGTAAGGTGCTTTCGAGATAGGGGCTGACCCGGGTAGTAGGTCTATGGAGAAGTTTATTTACCTTCTAGGAGGTAATTCTGGTATCTCATCAACAAACATGTCTCTAAACTCGTGTAGGACAGTAAAATATTCTATCTTCGGCTTATCTTCTTTTTCTAAGAGATTCGTTATTTGGATGGCGTAAACTTGACACCCTTTTCTCATACATTTCTTGAATTGCATTGTTGTGACTTGTCTAATTGATACTAGTTTTGGTATACCTTGGGTTGTTCTAGTAGTGTCACAATCATCTTTATAGTTAAGTGTCTTTGTATAACAATCTAGAACTGCTTTGTGTCTTTCGAACCAATCCATTCCGATGATCATATCGTAGGATCCTAGTGGCAGAATATTCAGACTTGTTTTTATGTTTTGACCATCTAAGTTAAATTCAAAATCAGAAACAAAGTCAACCACTTTCCTTTTAGTTCCTGTTGCTAACTACACCAGCCATGATTTTGCATGTTTCATCCTCTTAAGTTTATTTGACTCTACTACTCCAGGAGTGATATAACGTAACTTAGCTCCAAGATCAATTAAAAAAGAAATTCGAGAGTTATTGATTTTACCTTCGATTTCCACCACAGAGGATTGGTGGTCAGCTTGCCGACCGTCAATGGTTGCATTAATCCAATGCAGGTTTCTCCCTACATCACCCACCATCGAAGCTTCCTATAGATTATAAACAATAGTTATGTTTATTGTGCTTAAACGTGGGCAGTTCCTCCTGAGATGAGGTTCTCCACATTCCCAACACTTTAACGGTTCCCGGGGATTGTCCCCGAATTTATTTGGTCCCAGGTTTACCGCCTCCTTGTGTGCTTGGATGGTTTGAGTAAAAATCTTTTCTAGGAAATCTTTTTGTTGCATTCCAATAAGGATTTGGCTGGTATCCCTTCTTTCGCTAATTCATTTGGTCTCGTTTCTTATCTTTCCAAGCTTTGGGGAATTTTGCTCGTTGTTTGTACTAGTCATAGCACATTCTACTTTCCTGAATACCTCACTCAAGGATTTGGGGTTGTCAAACTCAATTTTGTCCCTGTAGGACTGTGGTAGATAACTTAAGAATTGTTGGATTTTTACCTTGTCTTCCCAAATGTAAGGTACAAACCTTACTAGTTCCAAAAAAAAAATTATAAGGTCTTCCATCGTCATTTGTCCAAGTCGTAACTCGTAAAATTCTTTTGTTTTCCTTTCATAGTAGCTTTCAGAAAGGTATTGTTTCTTAAAATACTTCTTAAAGTCAAACCACTCCATCTGTTTCTCCTTTAGGCCCTTGGCCAATTTCAGATCTTTCCACCAAATGTTGGCCTTCCCTTTCAGATTGTATATGGTCATTTTAACCTTCATATCGCTGGAATAATTGTAAATTTGGAAGTATTTTTTGATGTCTAACAACCATGCCTTGGCCTCCTCTCATGTTCTAGATTCTCCATCAAAGGTAGCTGGTTTAATCTTTTTAAATTCTCCTTCAAGGTGGTCTACTTGTTTCCTCTTTCGGTCTGTTTTAGTTTTGTCCTTAGCCGAAGGTGTACTTTCAGACAAACCGTCTCCTTTTTCTGTTTCAGGCCCAGAATTCATGGAGGCCCTTTTGGTGACCTCTTCATCATGCTTATCATCCTTTGGGATTTTCTTGGTCACTATAATGCGTAGCAGGACTTCATTTATCTCTTGTTGTTCCTGTTGTGCTTTCTTCAATTTCTCATTATCTCCAGTACTTCTGTAGGTGAGCTTCTGTCACTATTCTATCTTAGATCTCTATTAGTTCCCTGCTCCAGATTTCTTTCCATTCTGATTTCTGCATCATCCTGAGCTACCATAACTCACACAAAACATAAAAGTTTTATGTTTGTAACAGAAAGGTTTATTAGTTTTACATAGATCGAAATATATGCTAAGAAACTAATGTGGCCTTGTTCGGGTCCAGTGTTGTAACCTTTTTCTCTAATACCATATGTAATAGACCTCAATTTCATCATAATAATTTATTTTATTTTATTTTTTTATTAGGCTCTAAGTCTATATAATAGTTTATAACCACACCAAAAAAAAATGTGATACCCTGTGTATTAAATTTCTCTTTCCTAGCATTACAAATCCATAGTCTGGAGTTTACCCCTCCAACTTTTATTTAAGTTGTACTAGTCTTTGCAAGGGGTTGAATATCTACACTTTATAATAATAATGTAATTGACATAGGCCTGGAACTTAGGATTTCATCCTCTCTCTTAACAAATATTACCATATGTGTGCGCAGGCCTAAACTCCAATACACCAAATCAACTTAAATAAACGTAAAAAAATGAAAGTCAAAAGGTTTTCTTTATCCTTGGACTTAGAGGTTTGGCTTATTAAATGTATGCCCATGGAAATTTTGGTGACTTCCTCGGTAATTCTGTGGTTGACTAAGAGTCTTCCCGTCACAATGAAATCCCATTAAAACTTACTAGTTAGAAGCGATCCCTAAACTGGCAGTTGATTGAATCCTTACGAGATTTAACTAAATGCAACCCTAGCGCCAACTGGACTAGTAGTGATAGGTTTCTTCTTTGTTTTGGAGGGGTCCCATACTTGTCCTTGAAATTACATTAAATATGACAGGATGTGATGACAGTCAGAATTAAGTTCTCTGACCGACCATTAAAGGGGGTGGGTGAGGAACAGGAACCACCCTGTGCCCTACTCCAATACATTCACGCCCGATCACTCCTGTCACATGGCATCGAATTCGTGATATACCCCACATTCAATATTCTCTTGGGATTGTGTCTTAGGGTAGAAACCGATATTCATTGTCATTTGTGCAAGTCTGTTCTAAATTGAGCTCTGTGTGTTCCTTTGTTTTCTTGGCTTACTCTGCACAGGGTATGGTGTCTTGGAGCACATTTCAGATTATTCCTACTTTTAGTAAGTTTCTTTCTTACGATATAACTTTTACTGCAAGTTCCCATTTGATATTTTTCGGCCTACTGATCCTGCATTCCCTCCCAATGCATTTCATGCAAGTAGGGTCCTTCTCGTAAGCCCTTTCATCCTCCTCCTACATTCGTCATTTTCCATGCGTTGGAAACTTTCCTCCATGCTATCTCCTACTATATTTCATTGGAAAAGTAGTTAGAAGTACACTTGGTTGGTCCTTATATACATCTGTATGTTATACCTGTTCTACGATGGTGGAATCTTTATGGAAGTTACTTCTATTCTAGTTGAGTAATAATGAAATGGGTTTTCACTTCGTTTTTTGTTTTTTTTTTCTCTGTTTTTCTAGGATTTCTCAACGAAACCTTAAGCCTGGGGTTTTCTTGTTGGAGAGTCTCTCGTAAAAGTAATAGCTGGCCAAACATTTCAGCAAAGCTTAAACCCTAAAGATAACTAAAGGTGGTCATATTTACCTCTGCATACCCTCTTACTCATATTCTAGACACAATAAGAGTGCATGTGCGCCTGGAGTTTTCGACAATGTGTTGTCTCTGTATTTTCTTTAAAAAATTAATCATAGGATGCTAGACAAATGATTGGTATGGTTTTATTGGCCCTTTGATTTTTTTTTGAAAATGACAATGAATTTATGCTTATCATGCGATTTCGATATATTCAGGCATTCGTTTATTTATTCTCAGTACCGTTCTTTTCCTTAGTTATTCAAAGATTTTTTTTATCACTAATGATGGGCCCTTTGTTTTGCGAGGGTACCCATCAGATATATTTGGACTCCTCCTCCCTTTCTATTTGGACAGTACACAGTTTGATGCAAAAGGGGAAAGCATCGAATCTTCTTATTTAAGTTAAGAGTTATTTCCAGCTATACTCCTCTATTTCCTATTCGAACAAGTCTGTAATTGTTTTGTCAAAATGTGTGCAAGGTTTTTCTTTCGGTCACGAGAATACATGGAGAACAACCTCCATCATCTGCTTAAGAGGTATTCGGGTTCCGTTCTGCCCCTTTCTAGAAGCTTCGACAACTCAAGAATTAAAGTAGTTAACTCTTTGTGGCATAGGTTGTTTGTATTTATACTTCTATTATTTAATTTCTAGGCCAATACGAGGGTCGACTGTAAAACTATAAGATTTGCCGAAAGAGTCAAGTCATATTTTATTATACTATGTCTTAACTCAATCATTAATGGAAGGAAGATTTTCAACTTCCTCTTAACCTTCTGTATTTTCCTTGAAAGACAACTCGAGTAATATAATACTTGTTCTTTTCATTCCTGTAGTTTTGCCTTAAGTCTTTATCAACAGAGGTTCTCGAAGAATTTAGAATAATGGTTGTATAAATGTATGGTGTTTATATTCAACATAATTTCACAATTATTGAGATGGTTACTCACTTTATTCTAAGTCATATACAAGTCTATTATTGATTTACGTTACCTCTGTGTATGCGACTTGTCTGGAGTTATACTATTCTATGGTAACAATTGTGTATTGACTAGATCTACGCACTAGGTGGTTAGACAGGTCTTATGTCTTAAAGTTTATGATTATATCAATTATTTATGGATTGTCCTTCTTTATACAACTAAAATCGTATATGGGTAGTCATTCTTTGATGGTAATTAGATCTCTATCATTATACTAATATGTAAACAAACCTATATGTGATATATGAATATGTCATCCATAGGTTCCATAGTAACTTGTATTTCTCTCTTCAATATTATATGAGAAAGGAGAATCTCAGCTAAGCAATATGAATTCATTTTCTGAATTATACTTATAGAGATACACATAAACTTATATGTATATATATACAGATTTGTTTAATTCGATTTTAATATAGGTAGTTCCGCCTAGAAGCTCAATTACAGGGATAAACAAACAACTGTTAACAGATATGTTCCTTTCAAGTACGATGTACATAGATAAATTCTGCCTAACCATTTAATTTTCATAAGGAAAAATTTCCAGAATTTTAGTCATCTGTTGTAAACTTGGTCCAAATCGACAGATCTCATTCCTGGAAGATATTACACTTCAATTCAACCAAATGCACTATATTATATATTTATATATAGATATAATCATTCAACAAATAACTTACAACAAATAGATATGATCGTTCAAACAGATGCATTACAACAAGTAGATAAGATCGTTCAAAACAGATACATTACAACAAGTAGATATGATCGTTCAAATAGATACATTACATCAAGTAGATATAGTTATTCCAAACAGAGATGAAACAATTACATATCTGAAGTAGTTCACGAGAAGACAATTGAAACAACCACGTTCCTCCCAACCGCAGAACAAGGCAGCTAAATCACTTGCCCGATTCACCCCCTAGCCTAACCATGCATCCATGAGGGCAAACTTGGAATCTCCTCTTCAACAATGTCTTCCTCTATCCCTCATCCTCTCCTTGCCTCACACTTCATTTTTAGTGTTCATAACAGCAAGTACACAGTAGTTATTTTCCCTAGCATACTCCTCCTTGCCTCACACCTTAGAAGACAGTGTTCATAACAGCAAGAGGCAATTCTTTTTCCAGCATACTTGGCAGCGTCCTACCTCCTCACATATGCTATTTAACAAAAAAATGCTTTTGCCTAGGTCTTTCTTTTCCCCCTTGGGAATTTTACCAACTTTCTAAATCCCTGATTTTTCAGGGACTGCCAATGGCCAAATATCTGATTTTCCACTTGTAATAATCAGCCCATAGGTAGTTCCAACATGTTCTCCACTCATGGAGTCATGGTTAGCCGATTTTAACATGGTTGTTCCATTTATTCTCCTACAATCAATATAAAATATTATGTTTTCATACAAGTCTCATAGTCAAATAGTTAGTTGGGTCAAATTAGATCTCTGCCCATCAGTCATAATAATTAATTACAATTATCAAATTCGAAATTTGGAATTGCCATAAATGGCAAAAATTTTCCAAATTCGAATTTACTAAAAAAATAATAATTTTCCAACCAATTTTAAATTTCAAAAATACTTTATTTTTTTGGGGGTGTCACATGCCCCATCTTGGTCTAAACTTCATCCTGAATTTCAACAGTATAAGTGCCGAAAATAATGTGTAGCACAGTATCATAAGTCTATTTATCAAACAAAAATGGAAACTGTTGGCGCATATCATATGCGTCCTCCCAGGTCGTCGAGTGTGGACTATAGTTGACCCACTAGACCTTGAACTGATATATTGTTCAACGTCGTAGCTATCGAATGTGATTATCCAAGATGTGGGTCAGCTCATTCATGAGCACACATTGTCTGATACCTACAAGGAACTCTGTAATATACCTCAATTTCATAAAAAAAAAATTCTTCTAAGGTACATTAAAACTCTAAAACTGTAACACATACTCATAATTAGCGAAATATCCATTTAATTTTTATTGTGAAACTCTGATACCTAAAGTATTCACCTTCCTGTCCCGCATATAACAGACTCAACATCCAGAGTTTTCCTTTCAACTTTTGTTTAAGTCCTACTAGCTTTTACAAGGGGATTAAAAGGTTATCCTTTGGAAGAAAGGAAATACATGACCCTAGGACTTAGGGCCCTAGATTCTTTGTAAAACATGGATGCGCAACTTTAGACTCCAAAACCCACGAATAATACTTTGTACACATAGTAAGGGTGTCGGATTCTAAATGTTTCGTCATTGCACTTAACTATTTGTCTTTCCCTAGGTTATTATGACTTCGATGACTCCCTTGGTAACTACTTGTAGAAAATGAGTGTTTACTTCACACACAAACTAAGTTCTAGTTAATTGCAAAACTCTAAGTAGACAGTTGGTTAATATTTTCAGGTGTAGACACAGTGTAACTACCGGTACTAACCTGACTAGCAGTAATCAAAGGATTGATATTTTCAAACATACGGTTTCGAGGAGGCTTACCCTTGTCTTTGTGAAATAAATTAAATGGCAGGAGGTTGACTGTCAGGAGTTAATATCTGACTCACCATTAATGGAGGTGGATGAAGGACGAGAGCTTACCTTGTACCAAACACACCAAGTTGCTCATATCACATGGTGTATTCTCGGTTGTACTCTTCGCATTCAATAAGCACGGGGTTCGAGGGTTTTAGGATAACTGTAGTTGTCTGAGGTCATTATGAACAAACTTGCTTCGAAAAAAAACACCTTACACCTTACACTTGAGCACGCTTTGAATTTCGTCACTAACCTGGTTGGGCATCTGGTAAGAAGGTTATTCTTGGGTTCTCAGTTGTCCAATTATTTCATAAAAACATTTGATTGTACACTTATTGTTTGGGGACCGTTCATAAAAAGGGTTGGTAGTCGGTCTAAATCTTAAGACAAAGATTGTACTCTCTGAAACATACTAAGGGCAATTGGGGTTTATGTCATTCTTGCTCCTCCTCTTACAAATCTGAAAACATTTCAAAAGGGGTAAGTGCGACTGGGGTTTTTCGGCACTGTATTGTGTCTATATCTAAGCTAAATTACAGAGTCGAAACAGATTTTAGTGATAATTCTTATCGGCCCGCAACATCTCATCTTTACATTTTACTTTGAGTTAAAGGTTGGTTTATACCTGTCGTATGACCTATAGATATATGTTCAACATTCGAATAAATAGCCTTTAAAAAAAAAATCTGGTTATTTACTGGTCCGTAAAGCTACTGGTGGGCCTCTCTGATTTTCTTTGCGAGGGTACCTACCAGGGAGATTTTGGGCCCCTCCTTCCTTCTTGGCTTGGGAGGCACGCAGTTCATTGCAATGGTGAAGGATGTCAAACCCCTCCAACTACAGATGAGTATTACTTCAGCTATTTTTCTTAATATTAAATTAAATCTTCCATCTCTGTTGAAAGACTAAAAAGATGTCTTTTGCAATGTACAGGGTTTCGATCGGGCGAAGATATAAAGTGCAATTTCGATCACCCACGCCAAAGGTATTCGGGTTCCATTCTACCCTTCCAAGAAGCTTAGGCATTCAGGGTAGACTGTGGTAGAGATTGTTCATTTTTATGACTCTGTAAAAAAATTTCCAAGATCCAATACAAGAGTTGACTGTAAAACTAAAGGGTATGTCTGAATGGATTAGTCGGGTTTTCTTTTACCGACCCCTGTCTCGACTTTTGGAAAGGAAAAAACATATCATCTAAATTTTCTTGTTATATTGGAATTCCTGATAATTTATATTCTTTTATTCCTGTAACTTTATCCTTAAATTTAACAACGTATGCCTTCGGCAAGCTAAGAGTATTGGGTGTGAAATCCTTTCGCATTTACCGAGGAAATATTCAATCTGAGTTTGCAATTAGTTTGGTAGGATACTTGATATATTTTGAGATGTATTCAATCTATTCCTAAATTTCCTTACTTCCGTATATACGAATTGTCTGAATTTATATTACTTCCGTTCACAGAGGGTTTGATTGGATCTATACAATAAGTAATTATACAGGCTTGAATCTGCTTATATATAACAAAATTGATTGAGAATTCTCGACTCTGTACACTACATCTGGATTATTTCTTTATACAAATTGTCATCATATATGAATCTATTGGCCCTGCTTTGGTTGTTCGGTGTGGTATGGTATATCCGTTAGGTTTTTCATCTAAAATTATTGAAATATGTACAACTCTTTATAATGTTACAAAGTCCTTCTGAACAATCTGCGATAACGCTTGATAATAAGGAAAAGGAATATGTATATCAAAAATGTTCTCTATAGTTCCTACTATTTCGTAAATGTTCTTGTTATTGTAATTGCATGTTTGATGGAAATGATTACTTACAGAATGTAGGACAGGTCTGTACATGTGTAAGTATAACTTATAATTTTTGCTATCGACATTGAGTCTGAATTATTCTTCTATCATGTTCATGTCGAGTACCAACCAAGCAAATAGACATACTTATATACATATATATCTATAAGAAATACATCTAGGAACTAGTATGGAGTACTAACCTTAA
>ML779083.1:36977-95188 GCA_009831015.1 Picea engelmannii | reverse complement strand
TTTGTATAAATATCTTTCAATAGTTCAAGATTCAAGCAAGTAAGCTTTCTATTATAAAGCTTGAGTCTGAAAGTTTGCAAGAGTCCTTACTGTCGTCGACTATCACTATCATTCAACTTAAAGTTTTCTGATCGACGATAAGTGTTTACTCCTCATTTCAATGTTTATTTAAAGTCATGTAATTATAATGAATTTCCTATCTGTTTGTACCTATAATCATTACCATAGTCTTAACAACTCAAACAACTTTGGGATTTTATGGCCAAATCCTTACGCGTTAGACCCTACAAATAATCCATTACCAAATGTTTACAATACAAACAACTTTGGGGGTTGATGGCCTAGGCCTCATGCGTTAGTCCATACACATAATCATACGATAAAAATGACCAAATGGACTTTGGTAAAAGTAGAGTGTCTATACTCTTCTGCGAAAAGTTTAAATATAAACAAACCCCTATAGTTTTCTTTAAAAATATCCAGATACAGGATAGTGGTTAGGTAAGGCCTTCTGGTTAAACTCAGAGTACGAATATTTCATAATCCTCTGCCTGTGCTAGTAGATCCCATTCGGCTCCATATGTCCAAAACATAGCATCAACTGTACATTGTATTAAATGCATTCATTGTGAATTTAGGGTTTAAGTTTGATATGCACTTACCCATCCCATTCGGTTCCACCTGTCTGAGCGTAGTGTCAACCGTGCATTGTATTAACTACATTTACTGTGATTTGTATTTAAATATTTCCATGAGTCGCACAGAAGCCTCTTTGCTCAGTAGCTTATTAACTACCAAAGGAGGGGTAGGTCCGACATGCACTTAATCCTAGCCAGGACATTAAAGGGGGTAAGGTATACGCTACAGTCGAGGCCATCACCTGACCTACTATACAATATGGACGTGACAAGTCTATCTCACCACCTGGTCATTCGTACCTACAGACCTTATTCTCCGAGGAAGGAATTAGCTAGGTTAATAGATTTTGTTGTGGGGAGGTCCTCCGGAAGTCTAACTCTGTGACTCTGATTTCTTGGCGAGCATAACAGTAGTGAGGTTTTGCTCATAGTGGAGGCGACATCGCTATCTACCCTACTGGTAAGTTTCTTGTTACTTTTGTATCTCTAGGCCAAGATTTGTGGCCGAGTTTTCTTCCTCTTGCAACCACCATGGGTAATGTACGCTCTGTAATGATTAAACTCTATTTAAGTGGTTATTATCTTATTGCCAAGACTCCAGGAAGGTTTTGGAAGTTCCTCCCCTCGACTAAGAAGTTTTATTTCTGCGTCCTTATCAGTTCTGGAACTTTTTGAAGGCACTGGATACCTCGTTCCTTTGTTTCTTGGTGTTTTCACAAGTAGATTGTCTCTAGGGTGTGAAGTTTTCCGCTCTGCTTCACTATCCTATATCATTGTTTGGTATTGAGATTCTGTGGGGTTTTCCCAAATTCCATTCTAGAACCTACGTTTATTATGGTGAGGGCATTGCACTGTAATTGCAAAATTTCCTTGTCCATATTAAATGAATCTTAGCTGTTCCATTGGCTCTAAACTCCCATCGTGGCTGGTTATACTCTGTTTAGCATCTGAATAGGGTTTCCCCAACCCAGTTCCACTCATCTGCCTCAAAGGGCCCCTTTCGCTTGTATACCATCCTCACCAATCAACCCGTAATCCCAAGGAGAGAGCTCCTAAAAGGACCTTTTCTAAAAGTGTTTTCCAAATTGTAATGTACCTCAAAAATCACCATAAAAAAAAAAAAAAATTATTTGTACATTTATCCTTGAAAAGTTTTGAGATCTCGAGCAAGCAGGCTTTCTGTTAGAAGACTTGAGACTGAAGGTTTGTTAGAGTCCTTACTATCATCGACTATCCTTACCATTCAACCTAAGTTTTTTAATCGACGATATAATGAGTATTTACTCATCACTTCAATGTTTAATTAAGATCCTGAAATTTATAATTACTCTCTTATCTTCTACTACCTATAACCTCACCGCAGTCTTAACAATACCAGCGACTTTGGGGTTTTTATGAGCAAAACCCTACATAAAAATATTACCCTATGTTTGCAATACAATAATACAGTCTGTTACTCCCATACCTCTATTTGGGATGAAGATTCTCCAACGTTCTTTTACCAGTCCATTCATTACATTAATAGAGTTGTTCCCATAGCAATATGTTTCTTCTAAGTTCCTACAACTTTGTGAAGAAACAGAGGTCAATCGGGTTTCGGTGATCACAAGTGCCGAACAAAACAAAGGACCCTATTGTTTGTCGAAATCCGAAATATGGAACAACTGTGGGCCAGCATTTCAGGGTTTCGGGATTCAGGGTTTCGCGAGTACAAGAGTCGAACATCAACACACAACATTTCTCGAAATTGCAACAAGATGTCGAGTACTTCGGGGTTTCGGGGTTCAGGTTTTTGTGAACACAAAAATCAATCATCTACACACAACAACTCCCAAAAATACGAAAGGTGATTAGTACTTCGGGAATTCCGAGTTTGGGATTTCATGAGTGCAAGTGCCCAAAGAACCACATATACAAACGTTTGAAATGCGGGAAAAAAGGAAGGTGGGTCCTGCACTTCGGGATTTTGGGATTCAGAACTTTGCAAGTTCCGGTGTCCAAACCTTGACATACACAAATTTCCGAAATGTGAGAAAGGAAAAGGTGAGACCTGCATTTCAGGATTTCGGGGTTCGAGGTTTCGCGGTTTTCATAGCCAAACATCCAACATACCACAATTCCTAATTGAAAAAAAGAAAGGCACTAACATTTCGGGATTTCGGGGTTTCCAATGTCAAACAACAGAACACAACAATTCCCAAAATTGTGAAAAGAAAAGAACATGGAAATATTATTTCGGGATTTCGGGGTTCAAAATCCCGCAACTTTAAAAGCCAACACATCAACCAAAAACAAATACTGAAATTGCGAAGAGAAAAGAGCGTGGAACTAACATTCGGGATTTCAGGATTTTGGGGTTTCGGGGTTTCAAATGTCAAACCACAACACACAACAATTCCCGAATTCCAAAAGTGAAAGGGTGTGAACCAACACTTCAGGATTTCGGGTTTTAGGGTTTTGGGGTTTCAAATGTCAAACCACAGCACACAACAATCCCCGAATTTCGAAAGCATAAAGACTTAAGAATTTTAATCGCACAGAAGGATACAAAAGGATAAAGGTTTTCTGTAAGGGAAAATCTCTAAATTCATCATAGACCTTGACTAAGGAAAGGGTAGCCCATTCTGAAAAGAAACAAGGAAAGCAAAAACCTCTGAAAGGCGTCAATTCTCAAGATTGTTTTAGCATCTGAAAAGAAAACAAAAGGGGTTTCCAAAATTCTTTAACTCCCAACTTTTGTCATTCTATACACATCTAATATATTATTTGTATATTGTTAGAGCATATTGTTAGACACAAAGCATCGGATAAAAAAATTTGAACAAAAAGTGAGAAGAAATCGTTACAGATCCAATTTAATCAGATACAATACACCAAATGCAAAAGGTCATACAGACAGAGAATGTAACTCATTCCAGTTCAGATTCAATAGATTCATAACATCAAAAGACATAGCCATTCATAATAGAGAGGGGAAAATTAAAATATCAGAATCCTATCCATGGGAAGACAAAGGGAACAACCACATTCCTCCCAACCGTAGAATAGGGCAGCCAAATCTACTTGCCCGATTCACCCCCTAGCCTGACCATGAATCCATGAGGGAGAACTTGGAAACTCCTCCTCAGCAATGTCCTTCAATTCCAACAGTTCTCCTCTCACCTCACAGTTACTCGACAGTGTTCATAACAACAAGACAATTATGTTTCAGTAGACTCCTCTTGCCTCACACTCAATCCGTAGTGTTCATAACAACAAGAGAGCTCAAGAATCCTTTCCCAGCATACTTGGTAGCGTCCTGCCTCCTCGCATATGCTATTTATCCATTTTTTTTGCCTAGGTCTTCTTCCCTCCTTTGGGGATTTTCACAGATTTCTTAATCCCTGATTTTCAGGGGCTACCAATGGCCAAATATTTGATTTTCCACTTCTCATAATCAGCCTAGAGGCAGTTCCAACATGTTCCCCACTCATGGAGTCATGGTCAGTTGATTTTAACATGGTTGTTCCATTTGTCCTCCTGCAATTAATATAAATATTATCTTGTGATACAAGTGTCCTAGTCAAATGGTTAGTTGAGTCCAAACAGATCTCTGCCCAACAGTTACAATAATTAAATACAATTATTAAATTCGAAATTTGAAATTGCCATAAATGGCAAAAATTTTCCAAATTCAAATTTGCCAAAAACGGAAATAAATTTCCAACCTATTTCAAAAATAAAAAATATTTTATTTTTGGGGATGTCACATCCTTTCCCCCTTCAGTAAAACATTGTCCTTAGTGTTTGTTCCTTTCCTAGAACAGGACTGGATGAGATTTCTGCAAATCTCCCTCCAATTCCCAAGTGGCCTCCTCAAGACTAAAGTACTTCCATTGCACTTTTACCTGAGCGACGACTCTGTTCCGAAGTGTTATTTCTCTCTGGTCCAGAATGCGCAGGGGCTCCACCTGGAACTTGCCTTCGGGTTCCACCTGCACCAAGTTCCAGTCAATCATATGTGTATGGTCATGAATATAATTTTTCAACAAAGAAACATGAAATACATTATGAATTCTTAGATTAGCTGGAAGTGCAAGATGATATGCTACGGGTCCAATTCGAGCCAGTATCTCGAAAGGCCCACAAAACCTGGGTGCCATCTTGGCACAGTTCCCCAACTTCAGTGAGCTTTTTCGGGCTTTGACCTTCAAATAAACATGGTCTCCTACTTGAAATTCCAAGTGTCGTATTTTCTGATCCACATAACTCTTTTGTCTGTCCTGTGATTCTTTCAAGTTCTTTTGTACATCCTTTACCATGTTCTCCATTTCTTGGAGCATCTCTGGTCCAACCATGAGTCTGTCAGCCAAGCTATCCTAGCTAATTGGAGTTGTACACTTTATGTCATATAGTATTTCGAAGGGGCTCAACTTAGCCGAAGTTTTGTACCCATTGTTATATGCAAATTCTACCAAGTGTAGGTAGTGTTCCCACTTGTTTGGCTTTGTTCTTACGTACATGCGGAGCATATTCTCTATGATTTGATTTGTCCTTTGGGTCTATCCATCTGTTTGTGGATGATAACTCGTACTGAAATTCAAATTAGTATTTAGCCCTGCAAACAATTCCTTCCAAAAATAGGATGTCAATTTTGCGTCTCTATCTTAAATCACCATTTTAGGAATACTATGTAGTCTAAAAATTTCTTTCATGAATATTTCAGCAATGTTAATAGCATTAAAAGTAGACTTTACAGGAATAAAGTGTGCATACTTATTGAGTTTATCAATTACAACCATGACTGAATCATTATGTTTCTGAGTTTTAGGCAAACCTATTATAAAGTCCAGCGATATGGTCTCCCATTTCCATTCTGGTACTGGTAATGGCTGTAATAGGCTGGTTGGATGTTGGTGTTCGGCCTTAACGTATTGACAATATTGGCACCTAGCCAAATGCTCTGTTCTTTCGCCCTTCATATTAGGCCAGTAAAATAGTTTTACGAGTGTTGTTATTGTTTTCTGGTAACCTAGATGGCCATAATATGGTTTCTTATGCACTTCATCTAAAATAGTTAATTTTAGCTCTGTTGAATCTGGTATGTAAAGTCTATTTTTAAATCTTAATAGTCCCCGTTTGTCAATACTTATATATGGTTTATTTGAGTTTGTGATACTATTTTGAAATTCTGCCATTATCTTAGTGTAATTTCCATCGTTGATACATGTCGTCCTTATTCTTTGTTCTAGATCACTTTCTACCTTGCTGATGTTTATCTCAAATAACCCATGGATTCTGCGGCTTAAAGCATCTGCTACTTTATTTTCCTTACCCTTGATATGTCTGACCTCGAAGTCGAATTCGCTCAAGAAGGCTAGCCACCTTGCTTGTCTTGCATTAAAGTCTGGTTGGTTAAATAGATATTTCACTCCGCTATTATCCGTCAATAGTAAGAATTTTCTGCCCATTATATAGTGTCGCCAAATTTTTAAGGCATGTATTATTGCTGCCAATTCTAAGTCATGAGTGACATAATTTTGCTCATGTTCCTTTAATTTCTAGGACTCATAACAAATCATGTGTCCTTCCTGAGTTAGAACACCACCTAGTCCCTCTTTAATTGAATCAATGCATACTGTGAAGTATTTATCTGGGTCTGCTACCTTTAAAATGGGCACTGATGTCAATAATTCTTTTAGCTTGTTAAAACTGTCTTGACACTTTTGCGACCAATTAAACTTGGTCCCTTTCTTTTGTAATGTCATGATAGGGTAGGCTATCTTGGAGAACCCTTCTATAAATCTACGATAATATCCAGTGATTCCCATGAATGACCGGATATATGCCACATCCTTAGGCAGTGGCCATTCCATAATGGATTTTATCTTTTCCGAGTCTACGACAATACCTTCTGAGGAAATGACATGTCCTAAATACTGTATTTCTTTTTGATAAAAAACACATTTGTTGAATTTTGCGTATAGTTTGTGTTTCCTTAGTGTTTGCAGAACTATTCATAAGTGTTCATCATGTTCCTCCTCCATTTTAGAATAGACCAGAATATCGTTGATAAATATGACTACGAAATTGTCTAAGTACTGGTTGAAAATGTTGTTTATTAAGCACATAAATGTGGTTGGTGCATTAGTGAGTCTGAAAGGTATGACTACAAACTCATAGTGTCTGTATCTTGTTCGAAAAGTTGTTTTGTTTATGTCCTAGTCCTTTATCCTAACTTGATGATAACCAAATCGTAAATCCAATTTTGAGAAGATCTTGGCCCCACCAACTTTATTGAACAGATCATTTATTTGTGGTAAGGGGTATTTGTTCGTAATGGTCACTTTGTTCAGTTGTCTATAATCGATACATAGTCTTAGAGTATTGTCTTTCTTTTTCAGAAAGAGGATTGTTGCTCACCATGGCGAGACACTTGGTTTGATATACTTTTTGTCCAACATTTCCTGTAATTGTATTTTTAATTCTGTCAGTTCTGGTAGACTCATTCGGTAGGGTGCTTTTGAGATGAGGGCTGATCCGGGTAGTAAATCTATGGAGAAATCTATTTCTCTCCTAGGAGGTAATTCTGGTATCTCATCAACAAACATGTCTCTGAATTCACATTGGACATCAATGTCTTCTAACTTGGGCTTATCTCATTTTACTAATAGTTTCATCACTTGGATGGCATAGAATTGACATCCCTTTCTAATACATTTCTTGAATTGCATCGCTGAAACTTGTCTGACTGACACAAGTTTTGGTATGCCTTGGGCTATTCTAGCAGTGTTAAAATTATCTTTGTAGCTAAGTATCTTTGTATAACAATCTAGTACTGCTTTGTGTTGTTCCCACCAATCCATCCCAATAATCATATCATAAGACCCTACTGGTAGGATGTTCAGATTGGTCTTTATCTTTTGACCATCTAAGCTGAACTCAAGATCAGAAATAAAGTTAACTACTTTTCTTTTAACCCCTGTTGCTAGTTGTACAAGCCAAGATTTTTCGTGCTTTTGTTTCTTAAGTTTATTCAACTCTACTACATCGGGAGTAATACAACTTAATGTAGCTCCAGGGTCAATTAAAACAGAAATTTGAGTATCATGGATTTTACCTTCAACTTCTACCACCGAGGACTGGTGGTCAACTTGTCGACCATCTATGGATGCATTTTTCCGATGCAGAATTCGGCCCATGTCACCCACTGTCGAGGGTTCCTACAAATTGTAGATAGTAGTGTTGTTTGTTGCAATTAATCATGGACAGTTCCTCCTTGGATGAGGCTCTCCACACTCCCAACACTTTAATGGTTCATGGGGGTTGTCCCCAAACTTCTTTATTCCCAGGTTTACCGGTTTACCGCTAGCTTGCGTATTCAGATGATTGGAGTGAAAATCCTTCCTTGGGAAACTTTTTGCTGCATTCTGATATGGACATGGATGGTATCCCTTCTTCCGCTGGTGCATTCCATCTTGCTTCTTATCCTTCCAGGTCTTGGGAAATTCTACCCGTTGTTTATACTGGTCATAGCACATTCTTGCCTTCCTGAATGCCTCACTCAAGGATTTGGGGTTGTCAAACTCAATTCTGTCCCTGTAGGACTGTGGTAAACAGCTTAAGAATCGTTGGATTTTTACCTTGTCCTCCCGGATGTATGGTACGAACCTTAGTAGTTCCAGAAATTTATTTATAAGGTCATCCATCGTCATTTGTCCGAGTCGTAATTCATAAAATTCTTTTGTCTTCCTTTCATAATAGCTTTGAGAAAGGTATTGTTTCTTAAAATACTTCTTCAAGTTGGACCATTCCAATTGTTTCTCCTTTAGGCCCTTGGCCAATTTCAGGTCATGCCACCAAATGCTGGCCTTCCCCTTCAGATTGTAGATGGCCATTCTAACCTTCATGTTACTGGAATAGTTGTAGATTTGGAAGTATTTTTTTGATGTCCAACAACCATGCCTCATCTTCTTCTCCTGTCCTAGATTCCCCATCAAAAGTAATTGGTTTAATCTTTTTAAATTCTCCTTCAAGGTGGTCGGTTTGTTTCCTTTTTTTGTCTGGTATGGTTTTGTCTTCCACTGAAGGTGTCCTTTCAAACTAACTGTCTCTTTTTTCTGTTTTCACACCAGAATTATTAGAGGCCCTTTTGTTGACCTCTTCCTCAGGGTTATCATCTTTTGGGCTTTTCTTGGTTACTATACTATGCAACAGGACTTCATTTATGTCTTGTTGTTCCTACTGTGCCTTTTTCAATTTTTCATTGTCGGCCTTGAAAACCTCTAGTTCAACAATAAGGTTCCTCATTGTTTCCAAAACCTCTGTGGGTGATCTTCCATCATTGTTATATCTTGGATCTCCAGGAGGTCCTTGTTGTGTATTCTCTTCCACTCTGATTTCTGCACCTTCTTGAGCTGCCATTATTCCACAGAAAATAGAAAAGCTTTTTGTTTGTAATCCACAAGATTTATTAGTTTTTCATAAATTAGAATATATACTAAGCAATTAATGTGGCCCTGTTCAGGCCCAGTGTTGTAACTTTTGCTCTGATACCATATGTAATGTACCTCAAAAATCACCATAAAAAAAATTAATTATTTGTACATTTATCCTCAAAAAATTTCAAGATCTCAAGCAAGCAGGCTTTCTGTTAGAAGACTTGAGACTGAAGGTTTGTTAGAGTCTTTACTGTCATTGATTGTCCTTACCATTCAACTTAAGTTTTCTAATCGACGATATAATGAATATTTACTCATCACTTCAATGTTTAATTAAGATCATGAAATTTATAATTACTCTCTTATTTGCTAGTACCTATAACCCCACCACAGTCTTAACAATACCAACAACTTTGGGGTTTTTATGACCAAAACCCTACATAAAAATATTACCCTATGTTTTCAATACAATAATATGGTCTATTACTCCCATACCTTTATCCGGGATGAAGATTCTCCAACGTTCTTTTACCAGTCCATTCATTACATTAATAGACTTGTTACCATAGAAATAAGTTTCTTCTAAGTTCCTACAGCTTTGTGAAGAAACAGAGGTCAATTGGGTTTCGGGGATCACAAGTGTCGAACAAAACAAAGGACCCTGTTGTTTGCCAAAATCTGAAATACGAAACGACTGTGGGCCAACATTTCGGGGTTTCGGGGTTCGTTATTTTGCGAGTACAAGAGCTGGACATCAACACACAACATTTCCCGAAATTGCGACAAGATGCCAAGTACTTCGGGGTTTCAGGGTTCGGGTTTTCGTGAACACAAAAGTCAATCATCTACACACAACAACTCCTGAAAATACAAAAGGTGATTAGTACTTTGGGAATTTGGATTTTGGGATTTCGCGAGTGCAAGTGCCCAAACAACCACATATACAAACCTCCGAAATGCGAAAAAAAAGGAAGGTGGGTCCCGCACTTTGGGATTTCGAGATTCGAAACTTCGCGAGTTTCGATGTCCAAACCTTGACATACACAAATTTCCGAAATGCGAGAAAGGAAAAGGTGAGACCTGCATTTCAGGATTTTGGGGTTCGGGGTTTCATGGTTTTCATAGCCAAACATCCAACATACCACAATTCCTAATTGTGAAAAAGAAAGGCACTAACATTTTGGGATTTCGGGGTTTCCAATGTCAAACAACAGAACACAACAATTCCCAAAATTGCAAAAAGAAAAGAACATGGAACTATTATTTCAGGATTTCGGGAACAATTCTCGAAATTCCTGAAATTCTTTAACTCTCGACTTTCATCATTCTATACACATCTAATATATTGTTTGTATATTGTTAGATACAAAGCATCGGATAAAAACATTCGAACAGAAAGTGGGAAGAAATCGTTACAGATCCGATTTAATCAGATACAATACACCAGATGCAAAAAGGTCATACAGACAGAGAATGTAACTTATTCCAGTTCAAATTCAATAGATACATAACATCAAAAGACATAGCCATTCATAATAGAGAGGGGAAAATTAACATATCTGAATCCTATCTGCAGGAAGACAAATGGAATAGCCACGTTCCTCCCAACCGTAGAACAGGATAGCCAAATCTACTTGCCCGATTCACCCCCTAGCCTAACCATGAATCCATGAGGGCAAACTTGGAAACTCTTCCTCAGCAATGTCCTTCAATTCCAATAGTTCTCCTCTTGCCTCACACTTACTCAATAGTGTTCATAACAATAAGACAATTTTGTTTTAGTAGACTCCTCTTTCCTCACACTCAATCCGCAGTGTTCATAACAGCAAGAGAGCTTGAGAATCCTTTCCTAGCATACTTGGCAGCATCCTGCCTCCTTGCATATTTTATTTATCCATTTTTTTTGCCCAGGTCTTCTTCCCTCCTTTGGGGATTTTCGCAACTTTCTTAATCCCTAATTTTCAGGGGCTGCCAGTGGCCAAATCTCTGATTTTCCACTTCTCATAATCATCCTAGAAAGAATTCCAACATGTTCCCCACTCATGGAGTCATAGTCAGCTGATTTTAACATGGTTGTTCCATTTGCCCTCCTGCAATTAATATAAATATTCTGTTGTGATACAAGTGTCATAATCAAATGGTTAGTTCAGTCCAAACAGATCTCTGCCCAACAGTTACAATAATTAAATACAATTATTAAATTCGAAATTCGAAATTGCCATAAATGGCAAAAAATTTCCAGATTCGAATTTGCCAAAAACAAAAATAAATTTCCAGCCTATTTCAAAAATAAAAAATATTTTATTTTTGGGGATGTCACACAAATTTTGGTTTAAATGGTACTTCTCGGTTTGAAAGCTTTATACCATATAACTAGTAATTATTTACGAGTTCTGTAATGGCTTATCGTGGTCTGTTGATAGGTTAATTCAATTTGTATTACTTAAATCCTTTCTTTGTAAAATTTTAAAGGAACAGATTCCTATATTTAACATTCATGTTAACGATATCTTTGATCTCTTTACGAAAATTTCGTTTATTATTTTATCTGTATCTTGTCTGTATCTTAAAGTATATTCAATCATTGTTTGATGTCTCTGGAAGCGGTGCTGGAACTACTGTTATATTTACGAAAGCCATAATTTCTTGTATAACTTCTCTCTTGAACTAGATGTTGTAACTAATGATGGGGCCCTGTTTTGATGCAAGGGTACCCATCAATTTAATCAAGCTCACTCCTCCCCTTTTCGATTGGTGGACAACCACAGTTGGGAGGTGAATCATGCCCATGGAAAAATCTAAGATAAGTACAGGTTATGTCAAGTGATGTATTTCCATTCTATGGATACTTTCATTCAACTTATTTCGTATAGGTCTAATATTTCAATGGAATATTTAGTTACTAATATTTTATTGATACGAATTTTACAGAGTCCTCATTGGTAAGCAGCTTCAGATATCCGCAATCGTCCTTGGAGATAAAGGTACTCGGGTTCCATGCCCATAGCCCTCACTATCTCATTCCTTTATTTCTACAGGAAGGGCATGGTCCATTTCCAGTCCTTTTATTTACCGTGTAGTTCTGTTCCGATTTTGGTACCGTTGAATAAGGGTAACCCGTCTTGTGATGGTAATTTCTATCGTTGGAAGTAAAACACCATATGGGATGTTCATTTATTTCAATTCTGAACGAGATATGTAATATTATTATTAAAAGAATTACAGGGTTTCCCTTCCGCCTACTTGTAATGGCATACTGGTTATTTTAATGGTTTAGTATACTAGCGCCATATTGACTACTTCCTTGAAAGGATTTTGAAAAAGGAAAAAAATTACTCAGCTATTGCCGGCTATATGTATATCTTGTTTATAGTTGACTCCAGATCGCATGATGGTAAATGAATTCAATTTGCACTTATTGTACCCGTGTTAAAGGCTTTCCTTTTGAACTTCTAGGTGATTGTGTTGTTATTTACATAGTTAGAAATTTACTTAGGGGTATATTTAAGTTTCGGGATGTCCCTTCTTCCTTGGGCCTTTGCGCCTCTCGTGATTAGTTCTGGTAATTAAACTGTGTTAATTCAATTCACTCCAATAATTTTCCAACATTTCAACCTATAACTTTTTGATTAAACACCGATTGATATAAAGATGTGTAAATGTTTTAGGTGGTCTATAATAATTCTTGGTAATTGCAAGGTCACTTCCATACTTTGAATATACATATATATCTTAGACATTTGCAATTAGGGCTATGCAATGTACCTCAAAAATCACCATAAAAAAAATAATTATTTGTACATTTATCCTTGAAAAGTTTTGAGATCTCAAGCAAGTAAGCTTTCTGTTAGAAGGCTTGAGTCTGAAGGTTTGTTAGAGTCCTTACTGTCATCGATTGTCCTTACCATTCAACTTAAGTTTTCTAATCGATGATATAATGAGTATTTACTCATCACTTCAATGTTTAATTAAGATCCTGAAAATTATAATTACTCTCTTATCTGCTAGTACCTATAACACTACCACAGTCTTAACAACACAAGAAACTTTGGGGTTTTTATGACCAAAACCCTACATAAAAATATTACCCTATGTTTGCAATACAATCGACTTGTAATACGGTATGTTACTTCCATACCTCTATCTGGGATGAAGACTCTCCAACGTTCTTTTACCAGTCCATTCATTACATTATTAGAGTTGTTCCCATAACAATAAGTTTTCTTCTAGGTTCTTACAGTTTGTGAAACATAACAGAGGTCAATCGGGTTTCGACGATTATAAATGCCGAACAGAAAACGAAACAAAGGGGCCACGCCGTTTTCCAAAAACGCGAAAATGCGGAAAGACTGTGGACCGGTACTTCGGGGTTCGGGATTTCACGTTTGGAAGTGTCAAACATTAACACACCACAACCTCCGAAAGGTGAAAAAGGAAAGTGGGACTCGCCCATCGGGGTTTCGTGGTTCGGGACTTCGTGAGTTCAAGTACCCAAACAACAACATATACAAACTTCAAAAATTGCGAAAGGTGATCAGCGTATCGGGATTTCGGGGTTCAGGATTTCGCGAGTACAAAGTCCAACATCCACACACCACAACTCCCGAAATCACGAAAAAGGTAAGTGGGATCAACACTTTGGAGTTTTGGGGTTCGGGATTTCACGAGTTCAAGTGCCCCAACATCTCATGTAACAAACCTCCGAAATGTGAAAAGAGAGAAGGTCGGATTAGCACTTCGGGGTTTCAGGGTTTGTAACTTCATGAGTTCAAGTGCCCCAAACAACAACATAAACAAACTTTCGAAAAGCAAAAAGGAAAGGTGAGACCCGCTTTTCGGGATTTTGGGGTTTGGAACTTCACGAGTTTCGATGTTCAACATCAATATAAACAAACTTCTGAAAATGCGAAAAGGGAAAGGTGAGACCCGCATTTCAGGATTTCGTGGTTCGGGGTTTCACGGTTTTCATAGCCAAACATCCAACATACAACAATTCCCGAATTGCGAAAAAGAAAGGAACTAACATGTCAGGATTTCGGGGTTTCAAAAACCAAATAACAACACACCACCACTCTTGAATTCTGAAAAGGTGAAGGGATGTGGGACCAACAGTTCAGGATTTCAAGATTCGGGGTTTCAGGGTTTCAAATGCCGGTTTCAAATGCCAAACAATAGTGCACAACAATTCCCGAATTCTGAAAGGTGAAAGGGTGTGGGACCAACACTTCAGGATTTCAGGATTCTGGGTTTTGGGGTTTGGAAAAACAAGGGAACTTCGCAAAAAAATTAACCAACAAGTCTCGAATGCCGAAATTCACATTATTTTCATAATTATAACATTTTTTTGCCTTGTACTAGTATTCTTATTTTCGTTCTGTGACACAGTAGGTGTAGAAGGATTCAATATCCATTTACCTCACAGAATTTTGAAAGCGTAAAGGCTTAATAATTTTACACGCACAGAAGGGTACAAAAGGATAAATGTTTTCTGTAAAGGAATCTCTAAATTCGTCATAGACCTTGACTAGGGAAAGGGGTAGCCCATTCTCAAAAGAAAAGAAACAAGGAAAGCAAAAATCCTTCGAAAGGCATCGATTCTCAAGATTGTTTTAGCATCCGAAAAAAACAAATAGGGGTTTCCAAAATTCTTTAACTCCCGAATTTTGTCATTCTATACACATCTAGAATATTGTTTGCATATTGTTAGAGCATATTGTTAGATACATAGCATCGGATAAAACATTTGAACATAAAGTGGGAAGAAATCGTTACAAATCCGATTTAATCAGATACAATACACCAGATGAAAAAAAAATCATACAGACAGAGAATGTAACTTACTCCAGTTCAGATTCAATAGATACATAACATCAAAAGACATAGTCATTAATAATAAAGAGGGAGAAATTAACATATCTAAATTCCAATCCGCGGGAAGACAAAAGGAACAACCATGTTCCTCCCAACCGTAGAACAGGGTAGCCAAAGTTACTTTCCCAATTCACCCCCTAGCCTGACCATGAATCCATGAGGGCGAACTTGGAAACTCCTCCTCAACAATGTCCTTCAATTCCAACAGTTATCCTCTTGCCTCACACTTACTTAACAGTGCTCATAACAGCAAGGTGATTATGTTTTCAGCAAGCTCCTCTTGCCTCACACTTAATCCACAGTGTTCATAACAGCAAGAGAGCTCAGAAATCCTTTCCCAGCATACTTGGCAGCGTTCTACCTCCTCGCATATGCTATTTATCCAAAAAAAAATTGCCCAGGTCTTTTCCCTCCTTTGGGGATTTCTACAGCTTTCTTAATCCCTGATTTTCAGGGGCTGCAGTGGCCAAATCTCTGATTTTCCACTTGTAATCATCAACCCAGAGGTAGTTCCAACTTGTTCCCCACTCATGGAGTCATGGTTAGCTGATTTTTAACATGGTTGTTCCATTTGTCCTCCTACAGTTAATATAAATATTATGTTGTGATACAAGTGTCATAGTCAAATAGTTAGTTGAGTCCAAATATGTCTCTGCCCAATGGTCACAATAATTAAATACAGCTATTAAATTCGAAACTTGGAATTGCCATAAACGACAAAAATTTTCCAGATTCGAATTTGCCAAAAACGGAAATAAATTTCCAGCACACAAAAATAAAATATTTATTTTTGGGGGATGTCACAGTTCAGCTGGTACATGGAGGAAATATTAGTTAATTACTCTACTATTGTGTGTGCCTTTATATATCAGAAATGTCTATATATATATATATATATATATATATATATATATATATATATATATATATATATATATATATACANCACTATGCAGTTTTCCATTTGCATTCAATATGTAGGTAAACTCAAATCTGCATTACAATTTACTTGTGGGATTTTCAACTATGACGCTTTATCTTACTACAGTAGTAATTCAAACCACAACACAAATCTTATTTTAGAGTTGATTAGTATAATTTTGGGAACTAGTATTCATAACAGTAATGAGATGCAACAAAGATAATTCATTCTGAACTAGTAGAGAGACATTCTTGCATGTTCCTAAGTTTACAATAGGATGCATTCGATCTTTCGTCCTTAATATTATTTCTAAATTAGAATTAACAAATACATTCTATCAAGTATGTAATCATCTAACATTCAACCAGAGAAGGGACATAAATAACATATCTGAAATAATACGCTGAAAGACAAAGGGAACAGCCACGTTTCTCCCATCTGTAGAACAGGGCAGCCAAACCACTTTCTCGATTCACCCCCTAGCCTGACCATGAATCTATGAGGGAGAGCTTGGAAAAGCTTCTCTTCAACAATGTCCTACAACTACAACAGTTTTCCCTTTCCTCACACTCAAGCAGTGTTCATAACAACAAGTAAATCAATAGTCTCCTTCCCTAGCATACTTGACAGTGTCCTGCCTCCTTTCATATGCTATTTATCATTTGCCTAGGTCTTTTCCCTCCCTTGGGAATTTTTGCAGCTTTTTAAATCCTTGATTTTCAAGGGCTACCAATGGCCAAATCACTGATTTTCCACTTGTAAAAATCAGCCTAGAGGTAGTTCCAACATGTTCCCCACTCATGGAGTCATGATCAGTTGATTTTAACATGGTTGTTCCATTTGTCCTCCTGCAATCAATATAAAATATTCTATTTTTATACAAATGTCATAGTCATATAGTTAGTTGAGTCAACTCAGATTTCTGCACAACAGTCATAATAATTTATTACAATTATCAAATTCGAAATTCGGAATTGCCATAAATGGCAAAAATTTTCCAAATTCGAATTTACTAAAAAGGGAATACCTTTTCCAGCAAATTTAAAATTAAAAAAATATTTTATTTTTGGGGATGTCACATCCTTTCCCCCTTTAGTAAAACACTATCCTCAGTGTTTGTTCCTTTCTTGGAACAGGATTGGATGATATTTCTGCAAATCTCCCTCCAACTCCCAAGTGGCCTCCTCAGGACTAAAGTGATTCCATTGCACTTTTACCTGAGCGACGAATTTGTTCCGAAGTGTTATTTCTCTCCAGTCCAGAATACGCAGGGGTTCCACCTAGAACTTGCCTTCGGGTTCCACCTGCACCAAGTTCCAATCAATCATATGAGTAGGGTCATGAATATACTTTTTCAACAAAGAAACATGAAATACATTATGAATTCTTATATTAGCTAGAAGTGCGAGTTGATATGCTATGGGTCCAATTCGAGCTAGTATCTTGAAGGGTCCATAAAACCTGAGTGCCAGCTTGGCACAGTTCCCTAACTTCAACGAGCTTTTTCGGGCTTTGACCTTCAAATGAACATGGTCTCCCACTTGAAATTCCAAGTGTCTTCTTTTTTGAGCTTCATAGCTCTTCTGTCTGTCTTGTGCTTCTTTCAAGTTCTGTTGTACCTTCCTTACCATGTTCTCCATTTCTTGGAGCATCTCTGGTCCAACCATGAGTCTTTCAGCCGGGTTATCCCAGCTAATTGAAGTCGTACACTTTCTGTCGTACAGTATTTCGAAAGGGATCAACTTAGCCGAAGTTTGGTACCCATTGTTATATGCAAATTCTACCAAGTGCAAGTAGTCTTCCCACTTGTTCAGTTTTGTTCTTACATACATGTGGAGCATATCCTCTATGATTTGATTTGTCCTTTCAGTCTGTCCATCCGTTTGTGGATGATAACTCGTACTGAAATTCGAATTAGTATTTAGCCCTACAAACAATTCCTTCCAAAAAATGGATGTCAATTTTACGTCTCTAACTAAAATCACCATTTTAGGAATACCATGCAGTCTAAAAATTTCTTTCATGAATATTTCAGCAATGTTTATAGCTTTAAAAGTAGACTTTACAAGAATAAAGAGTGCAGACTTACTGAGTTTATCGATTACAACCATGATAGAATCATTTTGTTTCTGAGTTTTAGGCAAACCTGTTATAAAGTCTCGCGATATGGTCTCCCATTTCCATTCTGGTACTGGTAATGGTTGTAATAGGTCGGCTAGATGTTGGTGTTCGGCTTTAACCTGCTGACAATCTTGGCACCTAGCCAAGTACTCTGTTGTTTTGCCCTTCATATTAGGCCAGTAAAATAGTTTTTTGAGTGTTGTTATTGTTTTCTGGTAACTTGGATGGCCAGAATACGATTTCTTATGCACTTCGTCCAAAACTGTTAATTTTAACTCTGTTGAATCTGGTATGTAAAGCTTGCTTTTAAATTGTAGTAGTCCCTTCTTGTCGACACTTAGATCTGGTTTATCTGAGTTTGTGATACTATTTTGAAATTATGAAAATAGCTTAGTGTAATTTCCGTCGTTAATACCTGTTGTCCTTATCTTTTGTTCCAGATCACTTTCTGCCCTACTGATATTTATCTCAAATAACCCATGGACTCTTCTGCTTAAAGCGTCTGCTACTTTATTTTCCTTACCCTTGATATGTTTGACCTTGAAGTCGAATTCACTCAAGAAGGCTAGCCATCTTGCCTGTCTTGCATTAAGACCTGGTTGGTTAAACATATATTTCACCCCGCTATTATTCGTCAATAGTAGAAATTTTTTGCCCATTATGTAGTGTCACCACATTTTTAAGGTGTGTATTACTGCTGCCAATTCTAAGTCATGAGTGACATAATTTCGCTCATGTTCTTTTAATTTCTGGGACTCATAACAAATAACGTGTCCTTCCTGAGTTAGGACACCACCTAGTCCTTCATTACTTGCATCAACACATACGGTGGTCTTTATCTAGGTCTGCTACCTTCAATATGGGTGCAGTTGTCAATAATTCCTTCAGTTTGTTAAAACGGTCTTGACACTTCTCTGACTAGTTAAACTTGGTTCCTTTCTTTTGTAATGACGTGATAGGGTAGGATATCTTGAAAAACCCTTCTATAAACCTACGGTAGTATCCAGTGATTCCCATGAATGACTGGATATCTGCTACATCCTTAGGTATTGGCCATTCCATAATGGCTTTTGTCTTCTCTGGGTCTACGACAATGCCTTCTGCTGAAATTACATGTCCTATATATTGTATTTCTTTTTGATAGAAGTCACACTTGTGGAATTTGGCGTACAGTTTGTGTTTCCTCAACGTTTGCAGAACCATCCTTAAGTGTTCGGCATGTTCTTCCTCCATTTTTGAATAGACCAGAATATCGTCGATAAATACTACTACGAACGTGTCTAAGTATTGACTGAAAATACTGTTCATCAGGCACATAAATGTGGTCGGTGCGTTAGTGAGTCCAAAACGTATGACTACGAACTCGTAATGTCCATATCTTGTCCGAAACGTTGTTTTACTTATGTCCTCATATTTTATCCTAACTTGATGATAACCAAATCGTAAGTCCAGCTTTGAAAAGATCTTGTCCCCACCTACTTGATCGAACAGATCATTTATCCTTGGTAAAGGGTATTTGTTCTTAATAGTCATTTTGTTCAATTGTCTATAATCGATACATAATCTTAGAGTACCGTCTTTATTTTTCATAAAGAGAACTAGTGCCCCCCATGGTGAGACACTTGGTCTGATATACTCTTTGTCCAACAATTCTTGTAATTGTATTTTTAATTCTATCAGTTCTGGTAGACTCATTCAGTAGGGTGTCTTTGAGATAGGAGTGGAACCAGGTAGTAGGTCTATGGAGAAGTATGTTTCCCTTCTAGGAGGTAATTCTAGTATCTCATCCACAAACATGTCTCTGAATTCACGTAGGACAACAAAGTCTTCTAACTTTGGCTTATCTTATTTTTCTAATAGATTCGTCACTTGGATGGCATAAAATTGACATCCCTTCCTCATACATTTCTTGAGTTGCATTGCTGAAACTTGTCTGACTGATACCGGTTTTGGTATACCTTGGGTTGTTCTAGCAGTGCCAAGATCATCTTTATAGCTAAGTATCTTTGTATAACAATCTAGTACTTCTTTGTGTTGTTCTAACCAATCCATCTCGATAATCATATCATAAGATCCTAGTGGTAGGATGTTCAGATTGGTCCTTATATTTTGACCATCTAAGCTAAAATCAAAATAAAAAATAAAGTCAACTACTTTCCTTTTAGTACATATTGCTAGTTGTACAAGCCATGATTTTGCATGCTTCAGTTTCTTAAGTTTATTTGACTCTACTACATCAAGGGTAATATAACTTAGTGTAGCTTCAGGGTCAATTAAAATAGAAATTCGAGTGTCATTGATTTTACCTTCGATCTCTACCACCGAGGACTTGTGGTCAGCCTGTTGACCATCTATGGTTGCATTTATCTGATGCAGGCTTCTGTCCATGTCTCCCACTGTCGAGGCTTCCTGCAAATTATGAACACCCATTCTATTTGCTGAAATTAAACGTGGACAGTTCCTTCTTACATGAGGTTCTCCACATTCCCAACACTTTAGTGGCTCACGGGAGCTATCCCCAAACTTTTTTTGTTCCCAAATTTATCGGTTTTCCACCGCCTTGCGTATTCAGATGGTTGGAGTGAAAATCCTTTCTTGGACAGCTTTTTGCGGCATTCTGATACAGAGCTGGTTGGTATCCCTTCTTCCACTGGTTCATTCAATCTTGTTTCTTATCCTTCCAGGCTTTGGGAAACTCCACTCGTTGTTTGTACTAGTCATAGCACATTCGTGCTTTCCTGAATAATTCACTCAAGGATTTGGGATTGTCGAACTCAATTCTGTCCCTGTAGGACTACGGTAAGCAACTTAAGAATCGCAGGATTTTTACCTTATCCTCCCGGATGTATGGTACGAACCTTAGCAGCTCCAGAAATTTATTTATAAGGTCCTCCATCGACATCTGTCTGAGTCGTAGCTCATAGAATTCTTTCATTTTCCTTTCATAATAGCTTTTCGAAAGGTACTGTTTTTTGAAATACTTCTTAAAGTCGCACCATTCTAACTATTTCTCCTTCAGGGCCTTGGCCAATTTCAGGTCTTGCCACCAAATGTTGGCCTTCCCTTTCAAATTGTAGATGGCCATTCTGACCTTCATATTGTTGGAATAGTTGTAGATTTGAAAGTATTTTTTTATGTCCAGCAACCATGCCTCAACTTCTTCTTTTGTCCTGGATTCTCCATCAAAGGTGGGTAGTTTAATTTTTTTAAATTCTCTTTCAAGGTGGTCCACCTGTTTTCTTTTTCTATCTATTTTAGTTTTGTCTTCAGCTGAAGGTGTTCCTTCCGACAAACTATCTCCTTTTTCTGTTTCTGGCCTAGAGTTCTTGGAGGCCCTTTCGCTGACATCTTCGTCATGGTTATCATATTTTGGGCTTTTCTTGGTTAATATACTACGCGGCAGGACTTCATTTATCTCTTGCTATTCCTGTTGTGCTTGCTTCAATTTTTCATTGTCGGCCTTGAAAATCTGTAGTTCAACAATAAGGTTCCTCATTGTTTCTAACACCTTCGTGGGTGAGCTTCCATCACTATTCTGTCTTGGATCTCCAGGAGATCCTTGCTATGGATTTCCTTCCATCTTGATTTCTTCACCTTCCTGAGCTGCCATAATCAACACAAAATAGAAAGGGTTTTCTGTTTGTAACCAAAAGATTTATTAGTTTTACATAAATCAGAATATATACTAAGCAATTAATGTGGCCTTGTTCAGACCCAGTGTTGTAACTTTTTGCTCTGATACCATATGTAATATACCTCAAAAACTGTTTAAAAAAAATTTTGTGTTTGTATAAATATCCTTGAATATTTTGAGATTAAAGCAAGTAAGCTTTCTATTATAAAGCTTGAGTCTGAAAGTTTTCAAGAGTCCTTACTGTCGCCGACTGTCATTACCATTCAACTTAAAGTTTTTTGATCGATGATAAGTGTTTACTCCTCATTTCAATGTTTATTTAAAGTCTTGTAATTATAATTACTTTCCTATCTGTTTGTACCTATAACCATTACCACAGTCTTAACAACTAAAACGACTTTGGGATTTTATGGCCAAATCCTTACGCGTTAGACCCTACAAATAATCCATTACCATATGTTTACAATACAAATGACTTTGGGGTTTGATGGCCTAGGCCTCATGTGTTAGTCCATACACATAATCATACGATGAAAACGACCAAACAGACTTAGGTAAAAGTAGAGTATTAGTCTATACTATTCTGCGAAAAGTTTAAATATAAATAGACCCCTATAGTTTTCTTTAAAAATATCCGGATACAGAATAGTGGTTAGGTAAGGCCTTTCGGTTAAACTCAGTGTACGAATATTTCATAATCCTCTGCCCATGCTAATAATTCCCATTCGGCTCCACCTGTCCGAAGCGTAGCATCAACTATACATTATATTAACTGGATTCATTGTGAATTTAGGGTTTAAGTCTGATATGCACTTACCCATCCCATTCGGTTCCACTTGTCCGAGCGTAGTGTCAACTGTGCATTGTATTAACTGCATTTACTGTGATTTGTGTTTAAAGATTTCCATGAGTTGCACAGACGCCTCTTTGCTTAGTAGCTTATTAAATACCAAAGGAGGGGTAGGTCCGACATGCACTTAATCCTAGCCAGGACATTAAAGGGGGTAGGGTATACACTACATTCGAGGCCATCACCTAACCTACTATCCAATACAGACGTGACAAGTCTATCTCACCACCTGGTCATTTGTACCCACAAACCTTATTCTCGGAGGAAGAAATTAGTTAGGTTAATGGATTCTATTATGGGGAGGTCCTCCAGAAGTCTAACTCTGCGACTCCGATTTCTTGGTGAGGAGAACAACAGTGAGGTTTTTCTCATAGTGAAGGCAACGTCGCTATCTACCCTATTGGTAATTTTCTTGTTACTTCTGTATCTCTAGACCGAGATTTGTGGCCAAGTTTTCTTCATCTTGCAACCACCATGGGTAATGTACGCGTCATAAGGATTATACTCTTTGTAAGTGGTTATTATCTTATTGCCAAGACTCCAGGAAGGTTCTAGAAGTTCCTCCCCTCTACTAAAAAGTTTTATTTCTGCGTCCTTATCAGTTCTGGAACTTTCCAAAGGGGCTGGATACCTCATTCCTTTGTTTCTTGGTGTTTTCGCGAGTAGATTGTCTCTAGGGCATGAAGTTTTCCACTCTGCTTCACAATCCTGTATCATTGTTTGGTATTGAGCTTTTGTGGGGTTTTCCTGGATTCCATTCCAGAAGCTACATTTATTATGGTGAGGGTGTTGCACTGTAATTGCAAAATTTCCTTGTCCATATTAAATGAATCTTAGTTGTTTATGTGGCTCTAAACTCCCATCATGGCTGGTTATACTCTGTTTAGCATCTAAATAGGGTTTCCCCAACCCAGTTCCACTCATCTGCCTCAAAGGGCCCCTTTTGCTTGTATACCATCCTCACCAATCAATCCGTAATCCCAAGGAGAAAGCTCCTAAAAGGACCTTTCCTAAAAGTGTTTTCCAAATCTTGGTTTAAATGGTACTTCTCGGTTCGAAAGATTTATACCATATAACTGGTTTATGGGTTTTGTAATGGCTTACCGTGGTCTGTCAATAGGTTAATTCAATCTGTATTACTTAAATCCTTTCTTTGTAAATTTTTAAAGGAATGAATTCCTATATTTAACATTCATGTTAACTGTATCTTCAATCTATTTACAAAGATTTTGTTTAGTATTTTATTTGTATCTTGTCTGTATCTTAGAGTATATTCAATCACTATTTGATGTCTCTGGAAGCGGTGTTGGAACTACTATTATATTTACGAAAACCATAATTACTTGTATAACTTCTCTCTTGAACTGGATGTTGTAACTAATGATGGGGCCCTGTTTTGATGTGAGGGTACCCATCAGTTTAATCAAGCTCGCTCCTCCCCTTTTCGATTGGTGAATGACCACGACTGGGAGGTGGATCATGCACATGGAAAAATCTAAGATAAGTACAGGTTCTGTCAAGTGATGTATTTCCATTCTGTGGATAATTTCATTCAACTTCTTTCGTATAGGTCTAGTATTTCAATGGCATATTTAGTTACTAATATTTTATTGATACAAATTTTACAGAGTCCTCATCGGTAAGCAACTTCGGATATCCGTGACCGTCCTTGGAGAAAAAGGTACTCAAGCTCCTTGCCCATAACCCTCACTGTCTCATTCCTTTATTTCTACAGGAAGGGCATGGTCCATTTCTAGTCCTTATATTTACCATGTAGTTATGTTCCGGTTTCGGTACCATTGAATAAGGGTAACCCGTCTTGTGATGGTATTTTTTATCGTTGGAAGTAAAACACTGTATGGGATGTTAATTTATTTCAATTTCGAACCACATATGTAATATTATTCTTAAAATAATTACAGGGTTTCCCTTCCGCCTATTTGTAATGGCATACTGGTTATTTTAATGGTTTAGTATACTAGCGCCATATTGGCTACTTCCTCGAAAAGATTTTGAAAAAGGAAAAAAATTACTCGGCTATTGCCAGCTATATGTATATCTTGTTTATAGTTGACTCCAGATCACATGATGGTAAATGAATTCAATTTGCACTTACTGTTCCTGTGTTAAAGGCTTTCCTTTTGAACTTCTAGGTGATTGTGTTGTTATTTACACAGTTAGGAATTTACTCAGGGGTATGTTGAAGTTTTGGGATGTCCCTTCTTCCTTGGGCCTTCGTGCCTCTCGTGATTAGTTCTGGTAATTAAATTGTGTTAATTCAATTCACTCCAATAATTTTCCAACATTTCAACCTATAAATTTTCATTAAACACCTGTTGATATAAAGATGTGTAAATGTTGTAGACATGTGGTCTATAATAATTCTTGGTAATTCCAAGGACACTTCCATACTTTGAATATACATATATATATTATACATTTGCGATTAGGGCTATCTCCTAAACAAAATCATGATTGTTCAGCTGGTACATGGAGGAAATATTAGTTGATTACTCTACTTCTGTGCATGCCTTTATATATAAAAAATGTCCATACATATATATATGTCTATACACTATGCAGTTTTCCATTTGCATTCAATATGTAGGTAAACTCAAATCTGCATTACAATTTACTTGTGGGATTTTCAACTACGACGCTTTATCTTACTACAGTAGTAATTCAAACCACAACACAAATCGTCTTTAAGAGTTGATTAGTATACTTTCAGGAACTAGTATTCATAACAGTAATGAGATGCAACAAAGATAATCCATTCCGAACTAGTAGAGAGACATTCTAGCATGTTCCTAAGTTTACAATAGGATGCATTCGATCTTTCGTCCTTAATATTATTTCTAAATTAGAATTAACAGATACATTCTATGAAGTATGTAATCATTTAACATTCAGCCAGAGAAGGGATAGAAGTAACATATTTGAAATAATACGCTGAAAGACAAAGGGAACAACCACGTTCCTCCCAACCGTAAAACACGGTAGCCAAACCACTTGCTTGATTCACCCCCTAGCCTGACCATGAATCCATGAGGGTGAACTTGGAAAAGCTTCTCTTAAGCAATCCCCTACAGCTCCAACAGTTTTCCCTTGCCTCACACTCAAGCAATGTTCATAACAACAAGTAAATCAATAGTCTCCTTCCCCAACATACTTGGCAGCATCCTTCCTCCTCTCATATGCTATTTATCATTTGCCTAGGTCTTTTCCCTCTCTTGGGAATTTTCACATCTTTCTAAATCCCTAATTTTCAGGGGCTACCAATGGACAAATCACTGATTTTCCACTTGTAACAATCAACCTAGAGGTAGTTCCAACATGTTCCCCACTCATGGAGTCATGGTCAGCTGATTTTAACATGGTTGTTCCATTTTTCCTCCTGCAATCAATATAAAATATTCTGTTTTTATACAAATGTCATAGTCATATAGTTAGTTGAGTCAAATCAGATTTCTGCCCAACAGTCATAATAATTTATTACAATTATCAAACTTGAAATTCGGAATTGCCATAAATGGAAAAAAAAATCCAAATTCGAATTTACTAAAAATGGAATACTTTTTCTAGAAAATTTAAATTTCAAAAAATATTTTATTTTTGGGGATGTCACAATAATCTTGGCATCTAGCCAAATATTCTGTTGTTTCTCCCTTCATACTGGGCCAGAAAAATAGTTTTCTAAGTGTTGTTATTGTTTTCTGGTATCCTGGATGGCCAAAATATGGTTTCTTATGCACTTTGTCCAAGATTATTAAGTTTAACTCTGCTGAATTGGGTATGTAAAGTCGGTTCTTAAATTGTAATAGTCCCTTCTTGTCGATACTTAAATCTGGTTTCTCTGAGTTTGCAGTACTCTTTTGTAAATCTTCCATTATCTTAGTGTAATTTTCATCGTTAATACCTGCCATCTTTATTCTCTATTCTAGATTTCATTCTGCCCTGTTGATATTTATTTCAAATAACCCATGGATTCTTCTGCTTAAAGCGTCTGCTGCTTTATTTTCCTTACCCTTGATATGTCTGGCTTCGAAGTTGAATTCGCTCAGGAAGGCTAGCCATATTGCTTTCCTTGCATTAAGGTCTGGTTGGCTAAATAGATACTTCACGTCGCTATTATCCGTTAATAATAGAAATTTTCTGCCCTTTATGTAGTGTCGCCACATTTTTAAGGTGTGTCTTATCGCTGCCAATTCTAGGTCATGAGTGACATAATTTCGCTCATGTTCCTTTAATTTTTGGGATTCATAACAAATCACGTGTCCTTCCTGAGTTAGAACACCACCTAGTCCTTCTTTACTCACATCGACACAAACAATAAAGTCTTTGTCTGGGTCTGCTACCTTCAAGATGGGTGTCATTGTCAATAATTCCTTCAGCTTGTTAAAACTGTCTTGGCACTTATGTGACCAGTGAAACTTGGTCCCTTTTTTTTGTAATGACGTGATAGGGTAGGCTATTTTGGAAAACCCTTCTATAAATCTGTGGTAATATCCGGTGATTCCCATGAATGTCTGGATATCCGCTACATCTTTAGGTACCGGCCATTCCATAATGGCTTTTATCTTTTCAGGGTCTACGACAATGCCTTCTACTGAAATTACATGGCCTAAATATTGTATTTCCTTTTGATAAAAGTCACACTTATCAAACATGGTGTACATTTTGTGTTTCCTCAATGTCTACAGAACTATTCTTAAGTGTTCGTCATGCTCTTCCTCTGTTTTAGAATAGAACAGAATATCATCGATAAATACTACTACGAACTTGTCTAAGTATTGACTGAAAATATTGTTCATCAGGCACATAAACGTGGCTGGTGCGTTAGTGAGTTCGAAAGGTATGACTACGAATTCGTAGTGTCCATATCTTATTCAAAAATCTATTTTGTTTATGTCCTTGTCTTTTATCCTAACTTGATGATAACCGGATCGTAAATACAACTTTGAAAAGATCTTGGCCCCACCTACTTGATCGAATAGATCATTTATCCTTAGTAAGGGGTATTTGTTCTTAATAGTCATTTTGTTTAGTTGTCTATAGTCGATACATAGTCTTAGAGTACCGTCTTTCTTTTTCATAAAGAGGACTGTAGCCCCTCATGGTGAAACACTTGGTCCGATATACTCTTTGTCCAACAATTCTTGTAACTGTATTTTTAATTCTGTCAATTCAGGTAGGCTCATTCGGTAAGTTGCATTTGAGATAGGGGCTGAACCAGGTAGTATGTCTATGGAGAAGTCTATTTCCCTTCTAGGAGGTAATCTTGGTATCTCATCCACAAACATGTCTCTAAATTCACATAGGACAGCAAAGTCTTCTATCTTTGGATTATCTTCTTTTTCTAATAGATTTGTTACTTAGATTGCATAAACTTGACATCCCTTTCTCATACGTTTCTTGAGTTGCATCGCTGAAACTTGTCTGACTGATACAGGTTTTGGTATACCTTGGGCTATTCTAGTAGTGCCAAGATTGTCTTTATAGTTAAGTGTATTTACATAACAATCGAGTACTGCTTTGTGCTTTTCCAACCAGTCCATTCCGATAATCATATCATAAGACCCTAGTGGTAGGATGTTCAGACTTGTTCTTATGTTTTGACCATCTAAGCTAAACTCAAAGTCATAAATAAAGTCAACTACTTTTCTTTTAGTTCCTGTTGCTAGTTGTACCAGCCATGATTTTGGGTGTTTCAGTTTTTTAAGCTTGTCTGACTCTACTACATCAGGAGTAATATAAATTAGCGTAGCTCTAGGGTCAATTAAAATAGAAATTCGAGTGTTACTGATTTTACCTTCGATCTCTACCATCGAGGACTAGTGGTCAGCTTGTCGATTGTTAATGGCTGCATTAATTCGATGCAGGCTTCTACCTACATCACCCACCATTGAAGCTTCCTGTAGATTATGTACAACAATTCTGTTTGCCGTGTTGAAACGTGGGCGGTTCCTCCTAAGATGAGGTTCCCCACATTCCCAACACTTTAATGGTTCCTGAGGATTATCCCCGAATTTCTTTGTTCCCAGGTATATCAGTTTACCGCCTCTCTGTGTGCTTGGATGGTTTGCGTGAAAGTATTTCCTCGTGAAGCTTTTTGCTGCGTTCCGATAGGGAGTTGGTTGGTATCCCTTCTTTCGCTGATTCATCCATTCTTGTTTCTTATCCTTCTAGGCTTTAGGAAACTCTTCCTGTTGTTTGTATTGATTGTAGCACATTCGTGCTTTCCTGAACACTTCACTTAATGATTTGGGGTTGTCAAATTCAATTATGTCACGGTAGGACTGCAGTAAACAGCTTAAGAATCGCTAGATTTTTACCTTATCTTCTCGGATGTAAGGTACAAACCTTAATAGTTCCAGGAATTTATTTATAAGGACTTCCATTGTCATCTGTCCAAGCCTTAGTTCGTAAAATTCTTTTGTTTTCCTTTCGTAGTAGCTTTCTGAAAGGTATTGTTGTAATATACCTCTAATTTGACATAAATTTCCTTTTTTTTTTTTTTAATGGTACATTAATCTCCAACTTTTCGTTTAATAAAGTTGTAGAACAAGATATTTAAAGTTTACCTTGATTACAGATTGGCGTTCTAACTGTTACATGAGGATAGTACTATGCTAACTAATCATCATACTTTATATGATGGGTTGTCAAAAGGTTACAATACCTTTTCCACACATATATCTCTTTTATAAATCTTATTAATACTTATACATATACCCAACCACCTGTAGACGATGTTCACTAGGATTCTTCATGTTGCGCGCAAGTTTAAAACATTGCCTTGTCGTAAGAGCATATCCATCAAACTATGTAAATGTCAAGAGTTATGACCTTAGTGATACTATTTTGTCAATGCCCGAGTCGCTGAAACGTTTTCCCTTAAGGCCCAAACGTGGTCATAACACTGGTAGTCATCCGACTAAAGGTTTTAAACTATACAATTCTCACGCAAAAATCTCTATGCAACTAACTCGTAACTAAAAGTTGTACCACCGATAGAGAAGATAGAAAGGTAAGCTAACCGAATGAATTAGTTTGTGACTGAGTAGTTACAACTGGACAGTCGCGAAGTGTCTGCCATTAATCTCGTATCTTGGTTGGTAAGGGGAGGAAATGCATTTGTCAGAAAAGAATTAAGGCTTTGTGCCTATGTTTAATAAGGGTCCTGCATGCACTAGTCTTGATGGCTCTCCCACCTCTCCTTCCCTAATCCCAACATGCCAACTCTATCCTAGCACATGGTCCAATGTCCTTTGGCATTTACTCTAGCAGTACACCCTTCACTTAGAGTTTAGGCGAGCTCTTTCCTTGTCATTGTGACTCCTCGAGAAAATAGTATCGGCTCTGTGGGTGGTTCTTTTGGATGAGGAAAAAAATGTACACTGGAGGTCATTGATCAGCCTTCCAGTTGACCCAACCCATTTTCCTGGTAAGTTTTTCCTATTATGTAACCTTAAACTAGAGACGTAGAGATCTGGTGGTTCAAATCGGTGAAGGCCTTTTTACTTGTAGTTCTTATCACAGAGTTTTCATGCATTTCTTTTCGGTGTACTGAGAATTTTCGGCACTCTGTCTCCTTGTTCAAAGCTCAGAGACTTGTCAATTTAGCCTTTTGGTAATTAGTTTAGGGTTTTCAGTATGCCCGAGGTTACACTACTCCACGCTCATACCCAGTGGTTATAGGATGAGACCAAGGTCGAATACATGCGAGTTTTTTCGTGTTAAACGGGTTAGGGTACCCTGTGTGTGACGTCTCTTTCACTCCCAACCTTTCCTTTGTGAAGGTTGAGTCCTCCCATTCGACATTCCATTCAGTCCCTTAACTCGTCCTTTTCAATGGAGCCCATAGCCATCACTTATTTGGTAAAGAAAACAAATACTACTTAAGACATTCACGTCTAAATCCTGGAAATTCCTTATGGTATGTGTCTTTTGAATATTAAGGTTCTGTGAGTATTTCTATAAGGGTATTTCTTCCGTCGAGTAAAAGTTTGCATCGACAGTTTTTGTATTGATGACGCTAATTGTTGCAAGGCGACCTCGTAAGGGTGTGGTCCTGACATGCCCTATGATGAATTCTTGTTCTTATTACTCTCTATAGTCTTGATTTGGGGAGGGTTTCAAAGTCCAATGTTGGGGTAAGGTCTTGGTTTGAGACCTGTCTTCGTCACAACTCGACTTATACTTGTTTGTGTATTATGGAAGCCAATGTCGTCATCTATTTTACTGTGTTTAAATCTGTTATTCACTGTAACTGTACTTTTGTTCTATTATAATTTTTTGTTTTCATTCAAAGCACCGGTATAATCACTAATAGTGGGCTTTGCTGATGCGAGGACCCATTAGAGACTTATTGTGCGCTCCTCCCACGGCCCGGATATCCATCCAGGAGACAAACGCCAAGGAAATAAAAGGATGAAACCACCAAATCAGAAGTTAAGTATTCTCTGGTATATTCCGTTAATAATAATTATCACTTCTGTTGGTGTTCTCTTGTTTCTTGTAAATAATTTATTGATTCTCATGATTGATAATTCTTCCAGGCCTTTGTACATGCAAGTACTTCTGAGCTTCCTCTTCGTCTGCGTTAAAAAAAGGTATTCGAGTTCCTTTTTCTATTAACCACTCAGGAGGCCCAACAAACAGGGTTACAAATTTTAGTTTGTCGGCGTTCGATAAAGGCACTTGATTACCCATAAAGGCTTGGAAAGAGGGAAAATTTCCAATTGTAATCTTAAGTTTTTGGTTCGGCAATCATGAGTAATGATGCATCGAAGGTTTTCCTATAGGAATTACTTTCCGGTTTAAATGAAAACTGTAATGACTATTGTAATTAATCAAATCGTCTCACTGTTCGGATGTATCTTAGACTGGTACTTGGTCATTAAGGTCGTCATTTTCAGTTTTTCTTTAAATCTCAGTATGACTCGAATCTTACAGTTATAAAAAGTTTCAGCAGGATTATCTATAAATTGAAGGATTGTTTTCTTAAAATGATTTTCTTTCTTTTACTCATACATTTCATACTACCTCGTTGAGTCTGTAGTATTCCTATTTTTCCTTTATTGCTGGAAGATTTTAGGATCGAGGTTTATCCGAGTCAAGTGTTAAGATATGACCTGTGGATGTTTTACTTATTTATATATAAATCGATATGTACAGACTTACAAATATATGTCCGCGTCTAACCTTTTGGATGCTTTCATTGTGTGGGGTAATTCTATCTTGCTGGTAATAGTTTGCACTTTCAATTTTAGGCTGCGTATAATGAGATTTGATAAATGCATAATGTCATTTCTAATTCACACTGCTGTAGAGGTCTATTTTCCATTCTAATGCATACAGTTTAGTTCGAGTGGGAATACATAAGAATATATGTGTATATATGTTTGACCTTGATCCTGTTTACTTTCAGATTCATAGGTATATAATTAAAACTTCAAACCGAATATAACTAAAACTTCAAACAGAACTGTGTGTGTAAATTATTACAGCAAAAATAATGATTTACAAGGGTATAAAGACCTATAGAAACACAAAAGTCTCGATTTGTCATAACAAAAAAACAACAACTCTAGTATTCATTCAGACTTTAAATCAACCATAAACGTTGTTCAACATTAGATTCGTGAGGTATGCTATCATATACATATATCATTCATTTGGACAGATTTCGCCCAGGATTATTAAATCCATACTGAATTTAATAGTTGCACTACAACTGTGAGTAAATCGTTCAACAGAAATGGGAAATAATTCGATTCAAATTTAATAAATACATCTCATCAAATGTAAGATCATTCACGCAGAGAGGGATAGGATACATATCTGAACCAGTTCACGGGAAGGCAAAGGGAACATCCACGTTCCTCCCAACTGTAGAATAGGGCAGTCACAATCACTTGCCCAATTCACCCCCTAGCCTGACCATGAACCCATGAGGATGAACTTGGAAACTCTTCCTCCGCAATGTCCTTCAATTCCATTCCATTATTCTTGCCTCACACTCATTCAGTAGTGTTCATAAAAGCAAGGGAAAAATCATTAGTCTCTTTCTCCTCAACATACTTGGCAGCATCTTGCCTCCTCACATATGCTATTTATCAATCCAAATCTTTTTGGCCAAGTCTTTCTTCTGTCACTTGGGAATTTTCGCAGCTTTCTAAATCCCTGATTTTCAGGGGCTGCTAATGGCCAAATCTCTTATTTTCCACTTGTAACAATCAGCCCAGAGGTAGTTCCAACATGTTCCCCACTCATGGAGTCATGGTCAGTTGATTTCAACATGGTTGTTCCATTTGTCCTCCTGCAATCAATATAAATATTCTATTTTCATACAAGTGTCATAGTTAAATAGTTAGTTGGGTCAAATTAGATCTTTGCCCAACAGTCATAATAATTGATTATAATTATTAAATTCAAAATTCGGAATTGCCATAAATGGCAAGAATTTTCTAAATTCAAATTTACTAAAAACGGAATAATTTCCCAACACATTAAATTAAAAAAAAAAAAAAAAAAACTACTTTTGTTCTTAGGGACATCACAATTGTTTCTTGAAATACTTCTTAAAGTCAGACCATTCCAATTGTTTCTCCTTTAGGCCCTTGGCCAATTTTAGGTCTTGCCACCAAATGCCGGCCTTCCCTTTCAGATTGTAGATGACCATTCTAACCTTCATATTACTGGAGTAGTTGTAGATTTGGAAGTATTTCTTGATGTCCAACAACCATGCCTCAGCTTCTTCTCCTGTCTTGGATTCTCCATCGAAGGTAGTTGGTTTGATCTTTTTGAATTCTCCTTTAAGGTGGTCTACTTGTTTCCTTTTTCTGTTTGTTTTAGTTTTGTCTTTAGCTGAAGGTGTTCCTTCAGACGAGTTGTCTCATTTTTCTGTTTCCGGTCCTGAGTTCTTGGAAGCTTTCTTGCTGACTTCTTCATCGTTATTATCGTCCTTCGGGCTTTTCTTGGTCACTATACTCTGTAGTAGGACTTAGTTTATCTCTTCCTGTTCCTGCTGTGATTTCTTCAGTTTCTCGTTGTCGGCTTTGAAAACCTGTAGTTCAACAATAAGATTCCTCATTGTTTCCAACACTTCCGTGGGTGAGATTTCGTCGTTGTTCTGTCTTGGATCTCCAGGAGGTCTCTGCATCGTTGTGAGCTGCCATAATTATCACAAAACAGAAAGGGATTTATGTTTGTAACAACAAGGTTTATTAGTTTTTCATAAATTGAAACATATGCTTAAGCGGCTAATGTGGCCCTGTTCAGGTCCAGTGTTGTAATTTTCGTTCTGATACCATGTGTAATATACCTCAATTTCATAAAAAAAAAAAATCTTCTAAGGTACATTAAAACACTAAAACTGTAACACATACTCATAATTAGCGAAATATCCATTTAATTTTTATTGTGAAACTCTCATACCCAAAGTATTCACCTTCCCATTCCGCATATAACAAACTCAACATCCATAGTTTTCCTTTCAACTTTTGTTTAAGTCCTACTAGCTTTTACAAGGGGATTAAAAGGTTATCCTTTGGAAGAAAGGAAATACATGACCCTGGGACTTAGGGCCCTAGATTCTTTGTAAAACATGGATGCGCAACTTTAGACTCCAAAACCCACGAATAATACTTTGTACACATAGTAAGGGTGTCAGATTCTAAATGTTTCGTCGTTGCACTTAACTATTTGGCTTTCCCTAGGTAATTATGACTTCGATGACCCCCTTGGTAACTACTTGTAAACAAAGAGTCTTTTCTTCACATGCAGCCTAAGTTCTAGTTAATAACAAAACTCTAAGCAGACAGTTGGTTAATCTTTCCAGGTGTAGACACAGTGTAACTACCGGTACTAACCTCACTAGAAGTAATCAAAGGATTGATATTTTCGAATGTAGGGTTTCGAGGAGGCTCACCCTTGTCTTCGTGAAAAAAATTAAATGGCAGGAGGTTGACAGTCGGGAGTTAATACCTAAATCGCCATTAATGGAGGTGGATGAAGGACGAGAGCTGACCATGTACCCTCATCCAATCCAAACACACCAAGTCGCCATATCACATGGCTCATTCTCGGTTGTACTCTTCACATTCAATAAGCACGGGGTTCGTGGTTCTAGGGTAATTGTAGTTGTCTGAGGTCATTCTGAACAAACTTGCTCTGAAAGAAAACACCTTACACCTTCTTGGTGCTTATAGACCGCTCTCGGCGTGAGGAGAGTGGTGGCAAGGAGCGTCTCTCAGGATTACTCCTCATATCCGTAAGCATCTAATTCTAAAACTGAAATCCTTAATCAAACACTCTGCAAGGTCGCTCCATCTTATTGTTATTTATAATTCCTATTCATGAATTCATGTAGATAGCATTTTTCATTTTAGTTCTGTAATCAATGGTTTAAGTACTGGATTTCTCTCTAGCATACACCGTGCTTTGATATAACTATGGCTCTCTAGTTTATTAGGTTAGGGTTTCGTATGTGCCCATTGCTATGCTTAATCCCCAATACGTGAGTCACTTAGGCATGCTTTGAATGTCATCACTAACCTAGTTGGGCATCTGGTAAGAAGGTTATTCTCGGGTTCTCGGTTGTCCTATTATTTCACGAAAACGTTTGACTATACACTTATTGTTTGGGGACCGTTCATAAAAAGGGTTGGTAGTCGGTCTAAATCTTAAGACAAAGATTGTACTCTATGAAACATACTAATTGTGATTGGGGTTTATGTCGTTCTTGCTCCTCCTCTTACAAATCTGAATACATTTCAAAAGGGGTAAGCGCGACTGGGGTTTTTTGGCACTGTATTGTGTCTGTATCTAAGCTAAATTACATAGTCGAAAAAGATTTTAGTGATAATGGTTATTGGCCCGCAACATCTCATCTTTACATTTTACTTTGAGTTAAAGGTTGGTTTATACCTATCGTATGACTTATAGATATATGTTCAGCATTTGAATAAACAACCTTTAAAATTTTCTTCTAGTTATTTACTTGTCCGTAAAGCTAATGGTGGGCCTCTCTGATTTTCTTTGCAAGGTTGCCCACCAGGGAGATTTTGGGCCCCTCCTCCCTTCTCGGCCTGGGAGGCATACAGTTCGTTGCAGTGGTGAAGGATGTCGAACCCCTCCAACTACAAATGAGTATTACTTCGGCTACTTTTCTTAATATTAACTTAAATCTTCCATCTCTGTTGATCAAGACTAAAAAGATGTCTTTTGCAATGTACAGGGTTTCGGTCGTGCAAAGATATGAAGTGCAATTTCAATCACTCGCACCAAAGGATGTTCATATTTGTTCTTATACTTTGACCATCTAAGATGAACGCAAAATCAGAAATAAAGTCAACTACTTTCCTTTTAGTTCCTGTTTCTAGTTGTACTAGCCATGATTTTTCATGCTTCAGTTTCTTAAGTTTATTTGACTCTACTACATCAGGAGTAATATAACTTAATGTAGATCCAGGGTCAATTAAAACATAAATTCTAGTGTTATTGATTTTACGTTCGATTTCTACCACAGAGGACTGGTGGTCAACTTTTCGGCCATCTATGGCTGCATTTATCCGATGCAGGCTTTTGCCCACATCACCCACCGTTGAGGCTTCCTGCAAATTATGAACAACAACTTTGTTTGCTAAAATTAAATATGGACAATTCCTCCTTATATGAGGTTCTCCACATTCCCAACACTTTAATGGTTCACGGGGGCTGTCTCCAAACTTCTTCGTCCCCAGATTTACTAGTTTACCGCTGCCTTGCATATTCGGATGGTTGAAGTGAAAATCTTTTCTTGGAAAGCTTTTTGCTGCATTTCGATAAGGATCTAGTTGGTATCCCTTCTTCCGTTGGTTCATTCGATCTTGTTTCTTATCCTTCCAGGCTTTGGGAAACTCTACCCGTTGTTTATACTGGTCGTAGCACATTCGTGCTTTCCTGAATACTTCACTCAAGGATTTGGTGTTGTCAAACTCAATTCTGTCCCTGTAGGACTGTGGTAAACAACTTAAGAATTGAAGGATTTTTATCTTATCCTCCCGGATGTACGGTACAAACCTTAGTAGTTCCAAAAATTTATTTATAAGGTCCTCCATTGTCATCTGTCAAAGTCGTAATTCATAAAATTATTTCATTTTCCTTTCATAATAGCTTTCAGAAAGGTACTGTTTCTTGAAATACTTGTTAAAGTCAGACCATTCCAATTGTTTCTCATTTAGGCCCTTGGCCAACTTCAGGTCTTGCCACCAAATGATGGCCTTCCCTTTCACATTGTAGATGGCCATTCTGACCTTCATGTTGCTGGAATAGTTGTAGATCTGGAAGTATTTTTTGATGTCTAACAACCATGCCTGAGATTCTTCTCCTGTCCTAGATTCTCCATCAAAGGTAGTTGGTTTAATATTTTTAAATTCTCCTTCAAGGTGATCTATTTGTTTTTTTTTCTGTCTGTTATAGTTTTGTCTTCAGCTGAAGGTGTTCCTTTAGAAAAACTATCTCCTTTCTCTATTTCCTGCCCACAGTTCTTGGAGGCCCTTTTGCTGACCTCTTCATCATGGTTATTCTCCTTTGGGCTTTTCTTGGTCACTATACTTCACAGCATGACTTCATTTTTGCTGTTCCTGTTGTGCTTTCTTCAATTTCTCATTGTCTGCTTTGAAAACCTGCAGCTCAACAATAAGATTCCTCATTGTTTCTAGTACTTCTGTAGGAGAGCTTCCATCACTATTCTATCTTGGATCTCCATGAGGTCCCTGTTCTAGATTTCCTTCCATTATGATTTTTGCATCATCCTGAGCTGCCATAATTCACACAGAACATAAAAGGTTTTCTATTTGTAACAATATAGGTTTATTAGTTTTGCATAAAAACAAAAAAATATATATATGCCAAGAAATTAATGTGGCTCTGTTCAAGGCCCAGTGTTGTAAACTTTGCTCTGATACCATATGTAATAGACCTCGATTTCATCATAATTTTTTTTTTTTTAATTAGGCTCTAAGTCTGTGTAATAGTTTATAACCATACTAAAAAAAAATGTAATACCTTGTGTATTAAATTTCTCTTTCCTAGCATTACAGATCCATAGTATGGAGTTTACCCCCCCCAACTTTTATTTAAGTCGCACTAGTCTTTGCAAGGGGTTGAATGTCTACACTTTATAATAATAATGTAATCGACATAGGCCCGAAACTTAAGATTTCTACCTCTCTCTTAACACATATTACCATATGTGCGCACACGCCTAAACTCCAATACACCAAATCAACCTAAATAAATGTAAAAAAAGGAAAGCCAAAAGGTTTGCTTTATCCTTGGACTTAGAGGTTTGGCTTATTAAATGTATGCCCACTAAAATTTTGGTGATTTCCTCGGTAATTATGTGGTTGACTGAGAGTCTTCCCATCACAACGAAATCCCAATAAAACTTACTAGTTAGAAGCGAGCCCTAAAATGGCACTTGATTGAATCCTTACGAGATTTAACCAAACGCAACCCTGGCGCCAACTTGACTAGTAGTGATAGGTTATTTTCTTTCTTTGGAGGGGTCCCATACTTGTCCTTGAAATTACATTAAATATGACGAGATGTGATGACAGTTGGAATTAAGTTCTATGACCGCCATTAAAGGGGGTGGATGAGGAACAAGAACCACCCTGCACCCTACTCCAATACATTCATGCCCAATCACTCATGTCACATGGCATCAAATTCTCGATGTACCCTTGGGGATTGTGTCTTAGGGTAGAAAACGATATTCATTATCATTTGTGAAAGTCTGTTCCGAATTGAGCTCTATGTGTTCCATTGTTTTCTTGGCTTACTCTGTGCAGGGTATGGTGGCTTGGAGCACCTTCCGGATTATTCCTACTTTCGGTAAGCGTCTTTCTTATGGTATAACTTTTACTGCAAGTTCCCATTTGATCTTTTTCGGCTTACTGCTCCTGCATTCCCTCCCAATGCATTTCATGCGAGTAAGGTCATTCTCGTAAGCCCTTTTATCCTCTTCCTACAATTGCCATTTTACATGCGTTCGAAACTTTCCTCTGTGCTATCTCCTACTATATTTCGTTGGAAAAGTAGTCAGAAGTTCATTTGGTTAGGCCTTATATACATCTGTATGTTATATATGTTCTACGACGTTGAAATCTTTCTGGAAGTTACTTCTATTCTGGTTGAGTAATAATGAAATGGGTTTTCACTTCGTTTCTTTTTTTTCCTCTGTGTTATTCTGGGATTTCTTGATGAAACTTTAAGCCTGGGGTTTTCCTGTTGGAGAGTCTCTCGTAAAAGTAATAGCCGACCTAACCTTTTAGCAAATCTTAAACCCTAAGGATAACTAAAGGTGGTCAGATTTACCTCTGGATACCGTCTTACTCATACTCTGGACGCAATAAGAGTGCATGTGCGTCTGGAGTTTTTGGCATTGTGTTGTCTCTGTATTTTATTTAAAAACTTAATCATAGGATGCTATACAGATGATTGGTATGGTTTTATTAGCCCTTTGATTTTTTTTTTAAAAGGACAATGAATTTATGCTTATCACGTGATTTGGATATATTCCGGCATTCGTTTATTTATTCTTTGTTTCGTTCTTTTCCTTGGTTATTCAAAGATTTATTTATTGCTAATGATGGGCCTTTTATTTTGCGAGGGTACCCATCCGAGAGATTTGGACTCCTCCTCCCTCTCCGTTTGGACAGTACATAGTTTGTCGCAAAAGGGGAAAGCATTGAATCTTCCTATCTAAGTTAAGAATTATTTTTGGCTATACTCGTCTATTTTATTAGATTCTTTTCTTTCATGTTCGAACAAGTCTGTAATTGTTTTGTCGAAATGTGTGCAGGGTTTTTTTTTTCGGTCATGAGAATACATTGAGAACAACCTCCATCATCTGCTTAAGAGGTATTCGGGTTCTGTTCTGCCCCTTTCTAGAAGCTTCGACAACTCAAGAATTAAAGGGGTTAACTCTCTGTGGTAGAGGTTGTTTGTTTTTATACTTCTATTATTTAATTTCTAGGCCAATACGAGGGTCGACTGTAAAACTATAAGATTGTCCGAAAGAGTCAAGTTGGATTTTATTATACTATGTCTTAACTCAATCATTAATGGAAGGACGATTTTCAACTTCCTCTTGAAGTTCTGGATTTTCATTTAAAGATAACTCGAGTAATATGATACTTGTTCTTTTCATTCCTGTCACTTTGCCTTAAGTCCTTATCAATGCAGGTTCTCGGAGAATTTAGAATAATGGTTGTATAAATGTTTGGTGTTTATATTCAACATAATGTCGTAATTATTGAGATGGTTACTCACTTATTCTGAGTCATATACAAGTCTACTGTTGATTTACGTTACCTCTGTGTATGCAATTTGTTTGGAGTTATACTATTCTCTGGTAACAGTTGGGTATTGACTAGATCTACACACTAGGTGGTTAAAGAGGTCTTATGTGTTAAAGTTTACGATTATGTCAATTATTTATGGACTGTCCTTCTTTATACAACTGAAATCGTATATGGGTAGTCATTTTTTGATGGTAATTAGATCCCTATCATTATAAAAATATGTAAACAAACCTATACGTGATATATGGATATGCGATCCATAGGGTCCATAGTACCTTGTATTTCTCACTTCAATATTATATGAGAAAGGAGAATCTCAACTAAGTAATATGAATTCATTTTCATAACTTTAGTTATAGAGATACACATAAACGTATATGTATATATACAGATTTGTTCAATTTGATTTTTATATAGGTAGTTCCACCTAGAAGCTCAATTACAGGGATAAACAAACACCTGTAAACAGATCGGTTCTTTTAAATTCAGTGTACGTAGATAGTTCTACCTAGAAAATTCAGTTACAGGAATAAACAAATGAGTGTAAACAAATATGTTCCTTTCAAGTACGATGTATATAGATAAATTCTGCCTAACCGTTTAATTTTCACAAGGAAAATTTTCCAGAATTTTAGTCATCTGCTGTAAACTTGCTCCAAATGGATAGATCTCATTCCTGGAAGATATTACACTTTAATTCAACCAAATGCACTATATTAGACACACACACACACACACACACACACACACACACACACACACAATCATTCAACAGATAACTTACAACAAATAGATATGATCGTTCAAACAGATACATTATATAAAGTAGATAAGATCGTTCAAACAGATACATTACATCAAGTAGATATGATCGTTCAAACAAATACATTACAACAAGTAGATATAGTTATTCCAAATAGAGAGGAAAATATTACATATCTGAAGTAATTCACGGGAAGACAAAGGAAACAACCATGTTCCTCCCAATCGTAGAACAGAGCAGCCAAATCACTTTCCCAATTCACCACCTAGCCTGACCATGAATCCATGAGGGCAAACTTGGAATCTCCTCTTCAGCAATGTCTTCCTCTATCCCTCGTCCTCTCCTTGCCTCACACTAAATTTTTAGTGTTCATAACAACAAGTACACAGTAGTTCTTTTCCCCAACATACTCCTCCTTGCCTCACACCTTAGAAGACAATGTTCATAACATCAAGAGGTAATTATTTTTCCAGCATACTTGGCAACGTCCTGCATGTGGCCTCCTCACACATGTTATTTAACAAAACAATGCTTTTGCCTAGGTCTTTCTTCCCCCCCTTGGGAATTTTCGCAGCTTTCTAAATCCGTGATTTTCAGGGGCTGCCAATGGCCAAATCTCTGATTTGCCACTTGTAATAATCAGCCCAGAGGTAGTTCTAACATGTTCCCCATTCATGGAATCATGGCTGCCAATGGCCAAATCTCTGATTTGCCACTTGTAATAATCAGCCCAGAGGTAGTTCCAACATGTTCCCCACTCATGGAGTCATGGTCAACTGATTTTAACATGGCTGTTCCGTTTGTTCTCCTGCAATTAATATAAAATATTCTATTTTCATACAAGTGTCATAGTGAAATAGATAGTTGGGTCAAATATCTCTGCCCAAAGTCATAGTAATTAATTACAATTATCAAATTCGAAATTCAGAATTGCCATAAATAACAAAAAATTTCCAATTTTGAATTTACTAAAAATGGAATAATTTTCCCAACAAATTTTAAATTTCAAAAATACTTTATTTATGGGGATGTCACACATTTGTTTTAAGTCATGTATAAAAGTATTTTTTTTTCATAAACCCAAATTTATGTATCATAAGTAATGGTAGATGACTGGATAATGTAAGGTTCCAACGCCTTTGTAACCCCATCCAAAGCAATAGTCAACGTGGACGTAGTGCAATATTACTATGTACTCAAAATTTATTTTTCAATGGAGTTGGTGGTAATTATTTCTGGCATAACAGTAGGGTATTAACGTAGGTTACTTTCTAAATTTTGGGCGTGGAGGAAGGGTTATGACTCGATTGGGATGCCTTAAATATTTTTTCGGAAAACCCCTGACCCTACACCATGTAATGAATGTCACGTACCCTTCATCACATGGGTTCGGGTACTGTTAAACCGCAGGTTTGAGTAGTAGTACAGGACGAAGGGCTCGAGGCCTATCCTGAATTGAATGTAATCCTGTCAACAATCTATAGTGAATCTTTCCCCATTCGAGGGCGATTTAATTCCATTTGAATGCGATAACACTAAGTCATTTCTTACGCAGATTATCGTTTGTGCTTCCTCTGGTAATTTTCTGGAGATTAGAAGGAGATTCAGTGGTTTCTTATGGAACTCACTTCCGAAAGGACTTATAAATTAAGCTATGAGAAACTTATTCGAAAAGGAAAACTCAAAGATACACTCTATGGGATTACCAGGTATGAAAACCTTGTTTTTTATAACACCAATCTTTATGTTTCCCATCGAAGTATGAAAAATAGGCTTCGCCTGCATGCAATTTTTGTTAATGGTTGATCTCTGATTATTTCCCTTATCTTAGTTGCATTTATTTGTATTCCTCGTGGGTTGTTAATGACTTAGAACGTTGTTCACTTCCAAATCATTTACCCATATTTTAGATTTGTTGACCATATGGGTTGTTATGGACTTATAACTTCGTTCACTTCTGAATCGTTTACCCAGACTTTAGATTTGTTCGCCATATAACTCCTTATAGCTTTCGTTTCTGGGTTGGATTAAATAAACCTCTGAATGTTATTGAAATTAACATTATGTTTGACTATAATTTATACCATGAAACTCTTTGTTGACTAATGTCCCTCTCTTCACACTATAACCCCAGATATTTTGTTCTGTCGAGAGATAATAAACAACAGTACCGTCTCGTGTGGGTAATTTTAAATATACTTTGTTATATATATGAAACGAGTTTTTATAAATCAGGTTTAATAGCTTTCACTCTACATTCATATAATTTTTGAATCACTCGATATATCATGAATTCATTTTTTGGTTTATTCCAGACGTAGTGAAATTATTATTCAAAAGTTGCTTGTTAATTCCATTGTTTCATCGATATCCTCCCTTTCGATTCTAGTATAAACTAATTCAACATATGACGTAAGTTTCTTCCCTGGTATATTCCTGGACCTAATTATTACTCATAAATATCAGTGAACTGTTATTCACTTTGGCGATTCTAGTATCAATCACGATTGTTATCTTCGAGTTCTATTTATTTCAATATTTTGCAAGTCATTGCTATTTACAGTCATAGGATGGTTCCTTTAATAACACTCGAGATAATTTAAACGAATTTTTGAGTATTGTAGAAATTATTTTTGCAAATATATATCTGATTTCCTTGCAATTGCAATAAACCATATATGTGAGATGTATTTGTGTGTACTTAGACTTCTGAATAGTGTATTTCCTTTTTTTAGGTTGTTACTCTTTATAGAATTATATCCTTCCTACAGGAGTCTCATTAAAATGATTCTATAAACAGGATTGCAATTTATCAGTATAGTTTAATTGCTTAGTCTATAGTCTGTATAACTTATGCATGAATTTGTAGATAATAGGATTAATTCTCATTACCACTATGATCATAAAGCCAATCTATTAGTGTTGTTATTTAGTTAAATACTCGATGCTTTACTTATTGATAAATGACTTCTGTCCGTATCAAAGAAGAAAATGTGTCTTCTTACTGTTTCATTTAATTTTGTTTGTATGCCCTATCCTTGTAGATACATATTGGATTAATGACGGGCCTCTCTTTCATGCGAGGACCCATCATATTGCATCCAACGACTCCATCCCCTTTCTCAAGATGGTAAACCCCAATTGCTGAGTTTCACATTCTCAGCAGCAATCCAATCCATACAACAGGTCTAAGTACTACTCATTTTCTTGTATTTTTCTTTCATATTTTTGTCTTGAATTATTTAATATTAACAATACAAGAGTAATTCTGTTATTTATGTAATTTCTTACTCAGGTTATAAATCACTGCAAGTAGTTTCAAGGGACCAGGATCGAAAGGTATTCGGTTTCCTTTCTTAAGATATGATTGGAAGAGGACATAGATATTGTTTACTTTACTAAAATTTGACAATAATTGGTCTTCAATATATAATTTTTTTTACAGTATTAATTTCATGCAGCTGTAATCAAACATATTAGCATATTATTATATTCCTTTCAATTCAGATTAAAAGAATTGATAATTGTATCTATGGTTTTTGTACCATTTCTATTCTTACAAATTTCTAAGTCTGATTAAAATGAAAATCTAGTTGAGTGTATTTATATAGATTGTTGTGTGCATTTTATGGGTTCTGTACATGTATAACTCAAAAGTATTTGTTTCCGGGATAGAAGATCTATACTAACTATTTCCGAAACATTCAATGAAATGCTATACAATATTTTCATTATAAAATTATGGTTTTTGTACCATTTCTATTCTTACAAATTTCTAAGTCTGATTAAAATGAAAATCTAGTTGAGTGTATTTATATAGATTGTTGTGTGCATTTTATGGGTTCTGTACATGTATAACTCAAAAGTATTTGTTTCCGGGATAGAAGATCTATACTAACTATTTCCGAAACATTCAATGAAATGCTATACAATATTTTCATTATAAAATTATTAGAAGACACTACAATATCTACAACAACTGTTAAACATATGCAATTATACACATTTCATAAAAAAAAATAATAATAACATAACAACTAAATTAAAAGTAAAACCTCGGGAAAACAAAAGGAACAGCCAAGTTCCACCCAATCATACGTAGAGTGGATCAGCCAATTCGCTTTATCCATTCATGCCAATTCTAGGCATGAATTTACAAGGATGAAATGAGTCTCCTATTCCAACAATTTTTTTTTGTTTCTTCAACTATTTCCTAACACCTTAGTGCTCACACAACAACTTCCTTGGTTTCTTAGCTATCCATCAACATAACTTTCATTCTTTACTAGTAAATTATTTTTCTTTTTCAACATGCTACAATTTTTAGGGTGTGTCAATCACCAAAATTGACAGCTCTTGTTCCCCACTAATGGATTCATGATCATCTCTTTTTAACTTGGTTGTTCCTTATGTCTAATCCTAATTTCGAATTTTCCACTTAAGGAAATTATTTAACTTACTAAATAATTTATTTGAGGATATTACATTGGCCTTTCCAACTATCCATGTTGTCCAAAAAGGTGGATAATGTATTATTCTTCTATGTATGACAATTATCATGAAAATCAATCCCATGTAACATATCTTTTCTTGGAAAATAATCATAGGTATATATTCTAAGTGGATAATAATAGTGTGAGAATTTGATTTAAATGTCACCTCTTCCAAATAAAATATATCTCTATCTTTTGCAAAATAGATGTTGGAGTTACCCATAGACACTAAGGAACATTTATTCCTCATTACCTATTCAAATTTTGTTAGGTACTAGATATATTATAATAAGTAGAAAACAAGAATATTGCAGTAGATACCAAGAGAATAACAAAATGTAGAGAACCACAACACCAAATATGATACGGTTATTGATGGGAAGAAATGTTCACTTTCCTCTTCAAGGGGCAACCACCAACAAAGCAATGTTCTATTAAAATAATTCTCAATACAACTTTCAAATGCCTCCTACTCTTATTTATACTAATTTTGTATTCTAAACAACATTCTAGAGGAAGATCTTTCTAGAAGGAAGAATATATTAAGTATTCTTACATTAGATTTGTTCACATTATTAAATAGGCCTTGTTAACTTATATCATCATTTATTACAATCTAGATTAGTTTTATAATCTATTATATCAAAATTAAAGGTAATACACCCTATCCTATCCTCCTCATAGAACTAAGTCTTTCCCCCATTGAAAACATATCTATTAATATGTACATAATGTATAAGAACAAGATAACCAACATGGAATACAAAATGCTTCATCAGACACATCAAAATTTTAATCAAAACCATCTACATCTCAAGTAGGGTTGGCATAAAGATGTCAATTCTATGCTATATAATCGAGGGACAAAGGAAGAGATCAATTCTAGGCTATATTAAAAATATTCTTACATCCAAATTGTGATAAAGAATTAAAGGATAAAAGAAAATAAATATAATATAAGGAGGTAATCAACCATAAGGTAAGATCAAACATATCTCTTTATTTTGAATCAACATTGTTAAGACAAAAACAAACTCCTTAGGTGATTTCTAAAACATCACATATAGAAACAAGGTTGCGCGTAGTTGTCAATGAGGTTACAAAGTAAATTGTGGAAAATGGGGTCAAATTGTGAATGACGGTGTAACATCCCCCCAAAAATAAGTTATTTTTAAGTTTCAAATTTATTAGGAAACTATTTTCATTTTTGGTAAATTCGAAATTGGAAATTTTTTGTCAATTATGACAATTTCAAATTTTGAATTTAGTTGATTGTAATTAATGATTATGACTGTTGGGAAGAGATTTGATTTGACCCAACTAACTACTTGACTATAACACTTGTATGAAACAAAATATTTTATAATTATTGGTGAAGGACAAATGGAATAGCCATGTTAAAATCAGCAGGAGTGAGGAACATGTTGAAATTACCTCAGGGCTCACTGTTACAAGTGGCGAATCAAAAATTTGGCCATTGGCAGGGATTTGGAAAGTTGAGAAAATTCCCAAGGGAGAGAAAAGACCTAGGCACTTTTGATTTTGGATATATGGCATATGTGAGAAGGCAAGGAATTATCTCTTTCTGTTATGAGCGTTATCTTCTCGGTGTGAGGCAAGAAGAAGCTGTTGAAACACCACAAGATTATTATTGAGGAGAAGTTCTGAGTTTGCCCTCATAGATTCATAGTCATGCTAGAGGGAGAACGAGACAAGTGATTTGGTTGTTCTCTTCTAAGGTTGGGAGGAACATGGTTGTTTCATTTGTTGTTCGACCATTGTTCAGATATGTCAACCTACTCTTTCCCTGAATGAATAACTGTTAGAATGAATTTATGTGACTCTGGATAGTAATACTGTTATAGATTAAAATCTGTTTGAATGTTACTCGACTAAAAGGCTGGTAGAATACCTAAGATTGATTTTGAGTGAATTAACACTCTTAATTAAATTGTCAAGCTAGTATTACTTTCATTCATTATAATAGTCGAAAGAGGCACATTTGGTTGATAATTCTGGAAGTATTAGTCTACAGTTTTTGATTTATGTTTTATAATGGAGTAAACTATAGGATAAATCCTTAGTGGCTATCGTATGTTTAAATGAACTTTCCGTGCATCGAAATCATGAATGGAAGGGAACAATGAAATTCTTACTAAGGAATACATCTAGGTTGAATGAAGCCAGTTCCCCTTTAGTAGTCTCGAATTACATCTTGGTGTACATATAGAAAACAAATTTTAGAATAGATTGCACGAAACTCAAATAACCCAGATAAAACATAATTAAGTCAAAAATAGAATAGTCTGTACAAAACGCTAAATAAGATACTAAGAGTACACTTGGACTCTAGATATATGTATTTCAATATGTATGACAGAGACATGCATAGATACAAAGGTTTACTATATATAGAGTGACTGTATCTAGTCTCTCTTCTACTTTAAAGAAAAATCAAATGACTCATACCGTCAGTCCATCCTTATTGGAATCATGAGGGAAATGGATAAATCTTTTGTATTTTATAACTGTAATAGTAACCAAACTTTATGATAGTTCAAGTGCCTTGCAAACCGGAGCTTACTCCTTATGAGCGATACATAGAAGCAAAATTCTTTAAAAAGGAAAGATATATACAAGTTCTATTTAAATTTTAGAATTAGAATAGTGGTAACAATACACATGCATCGCGATAGACACTACTACTTGAAAGTGTTAAAATAATGAGAATCCTATTTGGAACTCTCGAGTTTCCTTTCCCATTAATTTCCAAAAAGCCAATTACAGAGATAAATTTATTCAATCAACTATAAGAGTCTCGTGTATATTTTCCATGAAAATAATAACCTAGGGTAACCATCATTTTATTTTCGTGGCATCTGTGGACACTCCCAAGCCCTATCTTAGAACCTGAATACCTTTTCTTGAGTTCGAAGCCATCTTGAATCCAAAAAACTTGGAGGGAAGAAGACCCCGAAGAAAGAGTGAACTTAAAGTTAATGACGGTATTATTATTAATCAAGATGCCCACTGCCATTATTATTATTATTAATCTCCTCCTTCTCCTCCTCCTCGATTCAAAACATTGTGTTGTTGTCCACATGTATGATTGTCCCACCGTTGGATTGTTTTTGTTTTTACTTCCTATAATAACATTGTTAGCTTACAACACTTATTACAATCATGAGTCAATACTCCACAATAGTCAGTTTTTTGCTCCATGCATCCCTCACCAGTGCCTTGGTTTTGTACCTCACTATGCTTTTTGATCTTTGATCTCATTATCAACATAATATTCTTCCTCCAAACAATTTTCCTTGGATCATCCTTTGCATCAATCCACAATTCCTCAACTTCCTTCCCCTCGAAACTTATGAAATACATCTCTTATGTTGCCTTAATTTCTCACTTGTCCATCGTTTTAAATAGAATCCTTTCAACTTCAAAAACAATTAATTCATTTCTTGGCATGTGGATATACAAATGTTCATTTATATGATGACTCTGTGTTGCACAATTTTTGTGCTTGAACTGTTGAACTCAACCAATTGGTTCTTATATATATGTTATACTCATTTGCACTATACACCCTTTCATCAATTTCTGAGGAACTTTCTTGATCTTTAAGTCTTACTTCTTTTGATGACAAAATTGGCTCGTGCTCTAGAACTCCACATCTTCTGCAATTCTCTTTTTCCTCAACAATACCCTTTGTAAGATTTATAAAATCTCTTATTTCTCCACTCCAATATTCTGATCCATATTGTTGTTTTCTCCCATATTCTTGTTCCTGTAAGGAAGGATGATTATTTCATTCTTGTTCTTGTAAGGAAGGATGATTATTTCCATATTTATATCTTCCATGGTTTTCTATATCTGCACAATTTTCCAAGAGAATTTTCTCCTTCATCCTATAAAATATATTCCATAGTTAAAAACATAAAATATGAAATCATATTGTATTTACAATTTACTTCCCCTTCATTTTTTTTAAAGCTCTCTTTTGGTCCTCATCATGTTGATGTGCACATGACATAATGATTTTCTCATGTCCTTGTGCTTCCATGTCTTGGAATTTTTTTTCTTATCTTCTTTTTGCTCATAATATTGGTTAAATTATGAAACCTCTTCGTTACTTTCCACTTTGGCTTTCATTGCACCATCATTTTGATTTGTCTTCTCATTTCCACTATCTTTATGCTCATTTATCCATCTTTTTGACTCATACTAGTATCACTTCCTAGACTGTTTCTTAAAACAATTCTCAAGTCTTTAATTGTTATCGCCTCCTCCTATTCATTAAATGAAATCTGGAAAGATAAATCCATTACCTCATCCTTTTCTTCACTGGTTTCACAATCTTGTTGTCTACTACGGATGTATAGATTACTGCTCCATCTATACGTTTGTCTTATGTAATTGTTTGTCCCTATATCGTCTGTTGATTATAATCTGTATCATTGTCTTATCCATTGTTTGTCGCATACTTTGTGTCATGTTTGGATGATTGATCAAATTCATATTTTCCTAATATGGAGTAATGGCTGGTGCATTCAAGGTGGAAGAAAATGTACCCCCCATGAAATATTCACCAATAAAAGAGTCTCTAAGAAAATGCATTCTTTTTGCATCAATTCATAGCCAATTATATTGGGATGAGAAAAGCCATTGTGTGTCTTTTGAAAAAGGGAGTTCCTTTTATATGGGATGAGTTTGTGTAATGATTATTTGATTCCTTGAAAAAGGATTTGATGGGTAAATCATTGTTGAGTACACCAAATTATAGCAAAGATGTTGTTTTACATCTAGTGACATATGAATCAACCATTGGTGTGGTTTTTTTATGGGTCTTGTTTAAGAGGAAAATTTACACCAAGAATTTGTTTAGGAGTTTGGTTTCAAGTTTGCTCTCATGGACTCATGGTTAGGCTAGGGGGTGAACCGTGCAAGTGATTTTGGTTGCTTGGTTCTACGGTTGGGAGGAACGTGGTTGTTCCCTTTGTCTTTCCATACACTGGTTCAGATATGTAGTCTCTCCTTGCATGAATGAATAATTGTATATTTGTTGTATTGAATTCGGATTATTTTCATATCTGTTGAGCGAATTAGTTACAGAAGTAGCGAAATCATTAACGCATGTATGAATGGTTGTATATTTGTTGTAATGTATTTTGTTGTATCGAATTCAAATTATTTTCATATCTGTTGAACGAATTAGTTATAGAAGTAGCAATTCATTAATGCTTGTACGAATAATTGTATATTGGTTGAATGTATTTTGCTGTATCAAAGTTGAATTATTTATATATCTGTAGAATGAATTAGCTACAGAAATAGCGAAAACATTAACACCTGTAGGTATGTCTTATAACCTAGGTGGGAATAAAACTGTTTGATCGTACGAATGGGTGGAGTCAAACTTTCAACATAACAGTTATAATAGATCCCTGAATAAGTCTTTTCGACTAAAATCTTTACGAAAGTTAGGAATAATTAGATTATCCTACTAAATCATTTCGAATGGATTCTGTGACTAAATTCTGGAGTAATTTCTTCTAAGATTGGATTGTTTTTCTTTCTTTCGGTTATAGTAGAGACATCTCCATACATCGAAAGTTTTGGCCCATGTCGTCTAAGTATGGATAGTTTTGAAACTAAATTATATATGTATATGGAATAGATATTTTCTACATTTTACAAGTTCATATTTATAAAGGAAATCAGAACACCATCTTCCCTTAGTGAAGATAAATTACTACAAATCAGGACTCACCCATGATAGACCTAAAATCAATATGTATCATGTATACATATGAATTGATATACGCACACACCATTTCAATTGACAGAGTACGATAATAAATATGGAATCTAGTATCTACAGAAGATAATACACATAAGTGATTGTATGCACATAAGTAATCCCTGCATTCTGAATATGATAAAGGAACTCAGACAGGTGGACAACCACCATTATAAAATAAGTATAGAGCTCGAGTGTTTCAGTCCAAACAAACAATCGATGCACTGTTGCATTGTGGATCGAACGCAATAAACCAGATAGTACTAATGACCACATCATTTAATCCTGGGAGGGTTTCTTCCTTTCCGTAGCAAATTTTAGACAATTGGTACGGGACAGAGTCGAATTATAAAGATAGACTTAGATCTTTCCAATGAACAAGTACAGAGTTCAATCTCTAACATTCGAGTCACTGTATTGAAAAACTTCACTTCAAATAACAATGGCCAGGTATTCCTTTTAACAAATAAACAAGGAAACAAACTACACAGTGGACCAGTTCGAATATCAAAGTTACCAAAATAACATTTTACAAAGACAGGCGAATGACCCCGGAAATTTCTTGTGACAACCTCTTTTCCTTTCCACAAGTTAAATAAACTATTTCTATACAGAACCAGAAGAAGGGCACAAATTCCCTTAAGCATTTCTAGAACATGTGGAATTAGCTGGAGTAAGAAAAATGTTTCGGAACCTGAATACCTTTCGTCGGAGACTTGGGCAGAATCCAAGACCGATACAGAATGAGAGATACCTACCAGGAAACAAAACCCTGAAATTTAGTCCTCATTCGAGTAACAGGTAATAAAAAGGAAAATTTACAGAAGAGATAGGGTAAACGACAAACAGTAAATACTCATCTTTGGTACACGAACCTGAAACCTCGTATACTAATATTCTGGATGACTATCCGAGTGAAGGGAAAAGGTGCAGTAAGCCTTTGATGGGTCCTCGCATAAACAAAGCCCATAATTAGTGCCAATAACAATCCCTTAAATCTATTCTTTTTCAGTAAAACATATCAACAGTAAAAACCCTAACCTATATAAACATACTGTAAGCGAAAACAAAACAACAAGATATTCCTCTCCCAAAGATTTTATTAAAGGGAGGAACTGCAAACTCTTTCAAAAAAAAATGTTGTAGCGAATCTTTAAAATCAAACAGAGTCGTCACGCCTCGGTAAGGAGAACTATTCGCTTTCCACCCCGGAGACAGGAACTCCGGTAAATGTCCTAAGGCCTTAATACTTCCAGTAAAACGACCATAGGAAAACAGAGGAGAAAATCAAATGCTAGAGGTAGGAACGAGTATGAGAAAGAACGCCTCCATCCAGTCCAAGACTCTTAATATTTCATCAATCAAATCAAGGGATTCTTTCGTCGGTGAAACACTCACGGGGCTGACTTACTTCTATGAAAACCGGCTATAGGAAGACAAGGAAAGCCCTGAGAATAAAAAAGTCTTTCCTAAACAAAAAATTATCGCAGAGAAGAACATAACGAGACTGAAGGTAGACGATGAGGCTTATCAGAAGACAACCCTGCTTAATGTTACCCAAATATACTAACCTACTTAACCTAGCAGGGTTGGGTTTAAGGAAGTACTTACCATCGTTTCCCGGACATGTCGTCGACTATAACCATGGTGCATCCGCCCTTTCGAGTAGGAGTTCGCCCCTGATAATACAATGTGTTATACAAAACCCTAGGTGCATTTCTCTACCATGTTTTACAGTCTCGGCCTCAAGGAGAAAAATGCAACACCTGAAACCCTTCGTAGGAGGACAATATTCAGAAATGACAAAACTATGAGCCTCCCTAAACCCTAGGTGACACCCTTTCGTCTTGGAAATAAATGTGGGAAGTACATAGGACAGGTAGCCATGTGATGAGGACAGGGTTGGTATGGTATCTTGGTTATGAAGCCATACAAGTTCAATAAAGATCACAGGACGGTGATTAATGAATATGTAGAGATTTAACTATTGTGATAGAGGACCATCTCCTTCGCTTTAAGAGGGTGATGCGATTTGATACCCTGTCTTAATTCGAAGAAAGTTTTCATACCCTTTCATTGATTGAATCAGAAGTGGTATCCAAGTTGGCATCCTCCTACTGTTTTCATGGGCTAATTGACTCGCCACGAGCAACCACCGGTTCAAGGACCACAAATTGACTGTAAATTGGCAGTCACAATAACTGCCTAGTGGGAAAGTTTACCCATAACTCTATCAACAAAAATGAGTTAAGACTCCCTATGGATTAAAATCGACCCATAGCTTTGATGCATAGACAACCTTTATGATAGAAATGAACTCTAATATAATTACAAGCCCTCGATATTTTACAAGTCCTATGTACATAGGATAAAGAACAAGAATGAAGGGGATTTGTATTGTCTTGATTTCCTTCATACAGTCTCCTACTCGTGGTTTAAGTAAGATATGATGTCGAGACCTCTTGTGGTATGTTTAGGACTTGAAATGTTAGTGAGATTCTTATAATAAAGTCTTATAACAAGTTCCTTTTCTTATAGTGTGTTTTTGTGTGACCGAATTGATTTTAGAGTTGTATGACTTGTATCTTGCCTTCCATCGGGAAACTTTGGTAGGAAACAGATAACAAACGTTTTTTTTTTTTGTGTAAATTTGAGGTATGTTACATGGCCAAAATACGATTTCTTATGCACTTCGTCCAAGACTATTAATTTTAACTCTGTTGAATCTGTTATGTAAAGTCTATTTTTAAATCATACTAGTCCCTTCTTGTCGATACTTAGATCTGGTTTATCTGAGTTTGCGGTACTGTTTTGTAATTATGTCATTATCTTAGTGTAATTTCCATCGTTAATAACTGTCGTCCTTATTCTTTGTTCCAGATCACTTTCTGCCCAGTTGATATTTATCTCAAATAACCCATGGACTCTTCCGCCTAAAGCATCTACTACCTTATTTTCCTTACCCTTGATACGTCTGACATGGAAGTTGAATTCGCTCAAGAATTCTAGCCATCTTGCTTGCCTTGCATTAAGATCTGGTTGGCTAAACAAATATTTCACACTGCTATTATCTGTCAATAGTAGAAATTTTCTGCCCATTATGTAGTGTCACCACATTTTTAAGGCGTGTATTACCGCTGCCAATTCTAAGCCATGAGGGACATAATTTTGCTCGTGTTCCTTTAATTTCCAGGACTTGTAACAAATCACGTGTCCATCCCGAGTTAAGATGCCACCTAGTCCTTTTTTACTTGCATCAACACATACGGTAAAGTCTTTATCTGGGTCTGCTACCTTCAATATAGGTGAAGTTGTCAATAATTTCTTTAGCTTGTTAAAAACTGTCTTGACACTTCTGTTAGCGATCAAAATGCCCTAGTTTTTGAGAGCGTTTTTATCTCTCTCTCTCTCTCTCTCTCTCTCTCTTTGTTTCACCTATTTTTCTTATTAGCTTTTGGCCAGTGTCTTAAACTTGTTTCCTTATCATCTCTCATTGATCATGATTGCTCCAAACCTTCGTTATTCGGTCTTCAACCTGCATTTCACAAATACATATTATCAATATTTCTTAATTGATACATAGTCTAAATCATAGTTTTTGCCTTTTAAAATTCTTGTGGTGTGTGCACATTAAGTGAAGCATTCTAAAACCTAAGTCTAATCCTACTACCAAATTTATTGCATAGACTAAAGTCTAGGGTTGAGGCCACCACATTGAAATCCCAAGTCAGTCAAGCCCAACCTACATGTTAATTCGTTAATTGTATGGGGGTGAATCAGGCAAGTAGATTGGTTTCCCTATTCTACGGTTGGGAGGAACGTGGTTGTTCCCTTTGTCTTTCCACAATTTGACTCAGATATGTAACTCTCCTTATACTGGTCAAATGTCATGTGTGCAATCTGGTTGCTTCTATGTATAAATTCTGGTTGATGGTTGTGATGGAAATACCTATTATTTTATTTCATAATCATTGGCTGGAAATGGACTCATTATTTAGATTTGATGTCGAATAGTTACTAGTATATTGTAATGTACCAAACAAATAAAAAAAAACGAATTTTGTAGTAGTTATTGATTTCATAATAGATTACAGACTCTAGTGAGCCTCTTAGTTCTGTAAGTAAAGGGAAAAATTTAAAATTGCTTGTATGAATACTTGAAGCCATGCGCACCAATAACCATGGCAGATTTCATCCTCCTACAAACTATTTACAGTATACAATGAGCCTCCCCTAATGAGAATACCAATCCTCTTTTTTTTTCAAAGGTAGATATACTCCTTAATACAGAGATATTAAGCGATATGTATATCGAACTTTGTGAATATATCATGAGCATATAGGTATAAATATATTGAGCATTCTAAATGATATAATATGATGCTGGAATAGACTGACCTATTAAGCTATTCAAAATACTAGACAGATATACATCAAACTTTCACACAGGAATACGAATCAGAGAACTTATTCAAACCCCATTGCAGAAAACTGAACATTTGCAATCGGCATGGTAGTGTGGGTACTTTAGTAATGACCCTGTGGTTTAGAGACACATCTACAACATAACCTCTGTCGTAGATTTAGAGGCACATCTACAGTAAAACTAATGTTGTAAGCACAATGCTACAGGACATCTAGCATAAAGGAGTAAAGAAGCACACGAAAGGAAAAGTAAGCCCAAATTCTTTTCTAGAAAATCCCAATCCCTTTTAACCACAGATAGTAAACATTTTATTTTCCCTGTCGATCTTATACCAGAAACCAGAAAGGAATTTGGACGGAGTCCTACAGACTTAAGCTACCCGAAACCATTGCTTACAGCCGACTCTAAAAACAAAATCGTAAAATGCAGAATAAGACTCAGGTCCTACTCCTACCAAACACCTAGTGTTATAACAAGAATGCAAGTGTACAAGCTTAAAACAAAATCTTTGAAAGTCATCACCCAAGCTCGATGAAAGAAAAACCCCTATACACAGATGTTTTATACTAGTTTTCAGCAGTACTCCATTATTAATCGAATCGGTTTGAGAAGAGACCATGTACATAATAATGAGACTTAATTTCTGGAACATAACTAAAGATTTCAAATATGTAATAACAAATCATTTTCAGAAATACCAAGGAAAACATTTAAACAGTGACATTCAAAATCCTTTTCACATAGGAAATAATACTCAAGTCATAAATATCAAAATGTTAAACAGTACGACTGTCTGTCTATCACAGTTCCAACCAGGCGCGATCTTGGCTTAAATTATCTTCGCACCAGAATGTTTATATACAAAAATTAGGGGCATACCCCGTATCAACCGAATATAGAACTTGGAACAAATAACTTCAAACATTAGGGATGAGACAAAGCCTTGGCCATCGTTGCTTATAAACTCGTGTAGATGGAAGGGCATTGTATTGAAACCCGAATACCTCTTGAAAGAGTGCGAAGGGCGTCCCCATGCTTCGATGTGACCACACCTACACAAATTAATGTGGTACTATTACGATGTATCCAACATGAAAAGAATGATGATTTAATTACATAACAGAATTTAGAAAAAATGTTCGGGGAATACTTAACTGAACGGGGCTCTTGTCGACTACCATCGTGTTGTCCCGTGCGCCTCCCAAACCAAGAAGGGAGGAGGAGTTTGTGTCACCCTGATGGGTACCCTCGCACAGTAAGGGCCCATCATTAGCGAAGGATACCAGTCTCAATCAAAACACTACAAAAAAAAGAATTACGTTTAATAACCATAAAATGATATTAAACGTAAAATTAATATGACCTTTCAAATATGAATAGGAAGGATTAAACGACCCCGACCATGAGAATGCTGCTACAAACATTATATGGCACTAGCAAAGTTAACACAGAAACCCTCTCAAGTTTAACAGTAGGCCGACAGGTTTGTTGCACGCCCGAGTAAGGGAAGACCGGACTCGACACTCACCAAAGAAAAACAACTGGGAACGAGGACTTTACTGAAAGTTCAAACAAATTATAGCATATTCTGAATGCACTCGTTTAACAGAAAATCGTAGTAAGTCCCTCCAAGGAAGGAGAATAACTCAGCCGAAGGAAAGACCAGTACAGAGGAGGGGTTAAACCGTGAAGTACTGAACCTGGACAGGCTATCATCTACCCTTTCACACTGACTTCAAAGATTACTACCGAAAGACAGGTCGAGATCAGGAGCAAGCAAAGTCCTACCTAACAAGATAAAAAAAAAGATAGTCAAGGGTAAAATTACCCCCGCACAGAGCTGTTGTCAAGAAGTTCCACCCAAGGTCTTTGCCCATCCAGTAACAGGGGCCGAATCCTAAACTTTTATCCACAAGGCTAAATCCAACCAAAGAATGCTCTGAGAGATTCTCATCTCCTTCACTAAACCAAAAAACTGGATTGCAAACAAAAATGGACAGAGACGGTGTTTCCTTCCGCACGAAACCAAAACCAGAATGAAATGTGTAACTGCGGGAGTAACCTTTCGCAAGGAGTAAAGGGGATGGGGTCTTGTACCTGGGCCATGTGATTATAGGTTATGTGTCGACTTGTCGTTAGGGCACGCCAGTCGAGCTCTGATCGCACAGACATTTTTTCCAGGTGCTTCAAATGTTGCAGATAGGCCTTTAAGGCATGAGGGTTCTAGCCTGTATCGGTGGTTCAGAGTATTAATGGCGAGGTAACCAGATGGATGACTTGCTACAACGATTATGTTAAACCCAACTACCTTGGTATTAACCACCCGATGTGAATAACCCTTATCGTTACCTAACAAGTAAGTTGTGTGAACACGATTATAACCATAACTTCACAAGTTAGCCTCTGCGTATTTTATTTCCAAGGTGCAAGTTTAATGTGCGAATTGGTTTGAACATCAATTAAACTTTTGTTTTCGAATAATGATAACCTCCTCATAGACCCTTTATAGATATCAGAATTGGCATCATAAGGCCTTACTTTTGTTTACCCTCACATTAGTATGAAAGATACGCAAGGAAGTTGTATCTCCTTAATATAAGGTGGCTTTGGAAAAACGAAACAATAGATAACAATAAAGTTGTAATGAAATTATCCCTAGCTAAGAACTTATGATCACATGTAATTCACTGCCAAAACAAGAAGCGACGACTTTATATTAATTTAGGATAAGAGGAGTAAAAGGAAATAAAACTGTTGTACATGTACCAAAGGAATTTTTTTTCTTATGTGAGTTTTGAGGTTCATTACATATGGTATCAGAGCAAAAAGATCACAATACTAGACCTGAACAGGCCAAAATAGCTGTTGAATATATATATATATATATATATATATATATATATATATATATAT
>ML779083.1:2563-32094 GCA_009831015.1 Picea engelmannii | reverse complement strand
GCAAGTTTTTCAATGGGGAGGCAAGAAACAGAAGGCTTTTGATACTTTGAAAGAGAAGATCAGTTCAACGCCTGTTCTTGCACTTCCAAATTTAAGACAACCTTTTGAAATCCAAACAGATGCAAGCAATTATGCAATGGGAGCAATTTTGCTACAGAATGGTAAGCCCATTTGTTTTCATTCTGAGACTTTTAATGGTGTCGTGATTAATTATCCTACTTATGATAAGGAATTATATGCATTGGGACAAAGTGTGAAAAAATGGGAACATTATTTGTTGGGAAAATAAACCATTGTTCACACTGATCATCAACCACTGCAGTACTTACAATCACAGACAAAGCTACAGCAAGCTAGGCACTTCAGATGGATGGGTTTTCTTCAATAGTTCCACTTGGTCATCAGGTATAAGAAGGGCATTTTTAACAAAGTCACTGATATGCTTTCAAGGCCTATTATTAGTGCTTCAGTTATTCTTAAGCATAGTCCTATCACGCATGAAAGTTATGTTGAACAATATGCTTTGGATACTGATTTCAAAGAAGTATATGAAACTTTGTGCCACTCTAACCATGTTGAAAAATTGGATTACCAAGTGCATGATAATCTTTTGTATCATCTTGGCAAGTTGTGTATTCCACAGGGAGAAAGAATCAACATTAGAAGAGAAACACATTCTTCTCTTATTGTTGGTCATTTTGGTGTAGGCAAGATAATGGCTAATTTGCAAAGATACTGCTACTGGCCTAAAATGAATGAAAGTGTTTCAAGATATGTTCAAGGATGTTCGTTGTGTGCCAAAAGTAAACCTAGCAATCGAAAGTTGGGTTTGTATACTCCACTTCCAGTTCCTTCTCGACCTTGGGAAAGTATTTCCATGGATTTTGTAGGTGGTCTACCTATGTCAAGACGAAATCATGATTATCTTTATGTTGTGGTTGATCGATTTAGCAAAATGTGTATTTTGATGCCTTGTACTAAGAAGGTTACAGTTGAACAAACGACACAAATGTTCTTTCAAAATGTTTGGGTGCATTTTGGATTGCCTAAATCCATTATTTCTGATCGGGATTCTCGATTTGTTGGAAGTTTTTGGTCGAGTTTATGGGCACTCATGGACACCAAACTTAAAAAGAGCACAGCTTTTCATCCGCAAATAGATGGTCAGACAGAGGTGGTAAATCGAACAGTGGTGCATCTTCTTCATGCTTATTGCAGCAAGCATCCTAAACTTTGGGATGAGCATGTACACTACATTCAACATGCTTACAATCGTGCTAAGCACTCTTCGACTCAAACGTCGCCATTTGAAGCATGTTTTCTCTATTTGCCCAAATTTCCTTTAGATTTATCTTTGGGAAGGATATTGCTATTGATGGTCAATATGACATTGATAGGGTAGAAAATATCATTGAACAAATTCAGTCGATACATCAAGTGGTGCAAGAGCAGTTGGAAAAGAGTCAAGCCAAGTACAAGACGAGACATGACAAGCATCGTGTTGATCACAGTTTCCAAGTTGGAGATGAAGTTTGGTTTTACATCAGTAAGGAAAGGCTTAAAGGAGAAGGTAAAAAATTGAAACCGATTTGATATGGTCATTTCAAGATTATCGACAAGATTGGTAACAATGCCTTTCATTTAGATTTGCCTCCTTATATGTAAATGTATGCAGTTGTTAATGTTGAGAATTTGAAATTGTATGAGCCTCCGTTGATTGATAATCATGGAGATCATGTTTAGATTCCTTCTATAGATGATTTTTCCTTAGAATATCTTACAGAACTGCATGAAGACACCATTCTTGACAGGAGAATGCGAACTTCAAAACGAGGAAATGTGGAATATCTTTGAGTTGGTCTTAAAGGTACAAATCCAAGCAAAGCCAAGTGGATTGAGGTTGGAAGGGTGATGGAACTATACCCTCATCTTCAAATAGATTGAAAATAGTCTTTTGGAGGTCCAAAAGCTTCCCAATGGGGAGGTGTGATCAGGGGATCAAATTTTGCTAAAAAATTCAAAGTGCTCGGAATTGCTTCAAATCGGACGAGAGCGTAGGCCCCATCGTTGCGAACCCAATGCAACTTATTTGGGTTCAAACGGACGTCGGGAGTGAGAGATATTGCAATCTGTTCGAATCGTCAAATAGGTGAAAAAAGGACGCTGACTGGGTAGTCCATACAGGATGATGTGGAAGAGACCGTATGTCTGTACGCTGGCATGGCAGAGGTGATGTGGTAATTTCAGATTGGCTAACAGTTGGACGAATCATGTTTCGACATGTGGCAGTTTTTGGTTTGTGGTTGAGTGCCACGTGGCCTAGTCATGCGCTGCCACGTGGCACCATTATATTGGTTATTGGTTCAAAAATATATCGAGTCCATGGGATTCGAACCCCGGACCTCCCCACTGGTCAAACCCTTTGCGAAGTCCACCCTGCCAATGGGCCACGCATTGTTCCTTGTTAACTATATGTGTTAAAATATATTTGAATTAAAGTAATGTTACATATGGCGGGGGGGTCGGGCCGAGGCTTAGCCCCGTCCCGCAGTTCTATTGTTTATACATATGACCATTACCATATTATATGCGCGGGAGTTGGTATTACAAACGGAGCCCAGCCCTGGTTTCACATGTGACCACAGTTCCAACGCACGTGGGTTTATGTATGGCAAACAATTGAGCTTCCGGTCACATGACCCATGGCATGTGATCTTGCCACGGAGCGCGCGGGGGAGTTGGTTTTAAGACTTAGCCCTCTTGTATTTGCGCGAGGTCACATGGACCCATGTGCCCATGAGTTTGGTAGTTAGGGGCTAATGCACCCATAACCGTCCTACAGTTCGCACCATTGGCACGGTTGCGTTCGGTGCCAGGTTTTTGTGTTTAAATAAGTGTGTGTGCTAGGTTGAATGTACAGAGGTGCTTTTTGTAGTTGTAGAGACAACGAGCTTGAAGGGGAGACTTCAAGGAAGCCTAACTTCTTCATTTTTTGGCCAAACGAGGTGCTGAAAAAGCCCAGCTAGGGGTTTTTGGACATTCTGAAGCCATTGGAGCAGTCTATTTGGCAGTTTGATCATTGTAAAGCACATTTTTGAGCACTTTGAGCAAATAATACAAATGATCCATTGAAAGTTGGACCAGGAGATGTAGCCCAAGAGAGGGGTGAAGTCCTTTATCATTTGTTGTGTTATGTGTTTTCTGTTCATTGATTATGCTGTTGTTTATATGCATCTTGAATGAGTAAATCCTATTAATGATGTGTTGCAAAGTTGATCCATTTGCTTTTAACACATAAAATTTACTTGCAAATATTTTCAAGAATACAAGTCTTCTTCATTTTTAGATCAACACAGTAGGCCAAAGATACCAGTGAATCCATTGTTAAAGTATGGTAAACCTCTTTTCCTTTCTATAACAAGTTAGGCCAATGGTTTAGAACAAAGTTGAGTAGCATAAATGGCAAGTACCGTGTTCAAATTTTAAAGGACATAAATACTTTGCCACATATTATCATTCTGAGTAAATTCGACCAAGATTGTCTTTCTAACCCTTCAGGAGAGAAGTATATTACATAATGGCCAGAATATGTATTCAATTACAGACTCAATACTCATATGGGAAAACTGGCGTAACACCATTAATGGAAGAACGACCTCAAGGGTTTAGTCCAATGAACGATACAGTAGACTCAAACTAGTTACAACAGATTTGGTTAAATCATGATCTCCTTAAACGACGAGAGAACCTGTAGAGTTAGTCAAGATGTGAGAGGGTTTGGAACCCGAATACCTTTTGTGCTAGAGGTAGTGATGGGTATCCACGATTTTCACGGACAAAGACCCTACAAGAAATCAAACCCTGTAAACATTAGTCTTTATTCAAAAGATAAGTATCCAAGAAAAGTAAATTGCCATAAAACTATAAAAAAAGAATTAAACCGATGATTCCCTTTTAGAAAGATTGATGCAGGAGCGTCTCTCCACACAAGCCAGCCAGCCAGCTAGCCCACTCAATGCATGCATTCAATGAGGAGGAGAGGCGCAACCATCTAATATTCAAATTTTGAATTTGAATCAAGCACATTTAATGTTGTAAGACTGTTAGAGCAAAAAATCCATGGCTTTGTGCAGGCATAGATGTAGATAGCCTTACTGGTTGTAAGGCTGAGATCTAGATCTGATCTGGACTAGACAACCCATTCAATGTAAGTTTAATGTAATTGAATAGGGTAGGTAGCTTTGGAGGGAAGAGCTCGAAGAGCCCCCTCATGTAAAAGATCTAGGGGTATCTCGTAAGAGAAAGAGCGAGAGGCAGACAGAATTAGAGTAGAGAAGGAAGGAGAGCCGAGACTCTGTTGCAGTCCGAGCTCAAACACATCGTAAAGAGGCATTTTTTAGATTAATACAACCAGAGCAGTTTTTCCTGCATATTGTTTGTGTTGTGTGAATGTCTTTGTGTGTTCTTTATATGCTATAGATGTATGGATAGGTATGCATTTGCAGGAGTTGTTTGATTTCAGGTTTGTGGATCTTTGAGGTTTCATACCAAGAGGGTGTGACAGAAAACTGCGGGTTCTGATAGCCAGTGCTAGGGAGCACTCTCAATTATGTGGAATTAGGACAAGGACATGCCAAGAGGGAACAACAACTGAAGTCATTGACTCAGGAGAAGACCTCAAGGTTGTTGAATACCTTGAAGGCAAGATTGTGTGAAATATGACACAGTAGAAGACAGAATCTCTGAGGAGTTCTGTAGAGCTCTGCCAAGAGGGCATTGAGCAAGGGCATATAGTGCATAGAGGAACTCTATTGAGTTCAGAAGGAAGATAGAACCGTTGAGGGTTCTATAGAGCTCTGCCAGGAGGGAATTGGGCACAGGCATAGAGTGCCGAGGAGGAACTATGCTATGAGTTCATAGAGAAACAAAATCACTGAGGATTCTGGACACTTTGTTAGGAGGGCATTGAGTAGGTTCCAGAGAGCACATGAAAGAACTCTTTTGAGTTCTGAGACAAAGAAGAGTCTAAAGAAGGATCTTCACAGGGTTGTTGATCACCTTGCAGACTCAGCAAGAAGTTGTTTGAGCAAAGAAGTGTCAGGAGGGCATCAGATTCTCCATCTAAAGGAGAAGAAAAAGGGTTAATTCCTTATAGGTTTAAGCTACAGGAAAGCTTAGAAGAGATAGCAATTTTGTGAGTGCAGAAGTCGAAGAGCCTTTGAGGATTCAAAGAGAGAAGCTCAGGAGGATTAGTGCTTTCATGCACAGATCCATAGCTGCAAAGATCGCAAAGGCAGGGGAACTCTTTGGAGAGTTTAGGGTTCCAAAAGCTCAGGAGAAACGGTGTCATTAAGAACGCGGGCGAGACTCAAAGTGTAGAGTTCGCAGAGGCAAAGAGAAATTTTTTAGGCCTTTATACACTTGGAGAATTCTTCCAAGTTCAGGAAGAAGGCACATGCCCAGGAGGATTTCCACGCGCATGCATCAGGTATGCATCAGGCCGAGAAAGAGATCTGGACCGTTGGATTTCCACGTCCAGGGAGCAACGTAGGAGGCATGCACAACAGGAGCAGTTGTGAGCTGTTGGATCTCACACAGATCGTCGATAGTCGTTGGATGGGTCAGAAGCTGCACGAGGTTTAAACCTTACGCACAGAGCAGAGAACTGAAGAGGTCCCGAAATAGTCAAGGTATTAGGATTTTGGAGTTCGGGAATTCGAGATTTCGAAGGTCTTGATGACGAGAGGTCGAGACACTCCATAGTGAAAGTTATGAAATAGATCCGAGCTGTCCATCTGGAAGGAGGACACATGTCGTGAGATCTCCACTTTAGGGATTCGGACATCGGGAAGCAGAGAAGGGAGAGTCTTTCATCTTCGCATCTGGAAAAGTCTCGAAACGATCTGAGCCATCCATCATTGGGAGGACATGTGGAGGAGATCACAGAGTCCACCAGGATTTTGGATATTGGGGATTCAAATAGACAGAGGTAGTGTCACAAGGGTCGCGAAATTCTGAAACGTGAAACCCCGAAAAATCTAAAGGAGCTGAGAGGACACGTGGCATCCAAGCGGTTACTTCAGTATTTCAGATACCGAGAGTACTAGAGGGCAGTGAAGAGTTGTTGCAACGGGATTCGCGAAATTCTGAAACGCGAATTCTCGAAGGCAGGTAAAGGAGCAGTCTTGCTAGGAGCATTTCGACATACCGGATATTGGGATATCGGGAGTCCTGAGGATGAGAAATCTGGAATCTTAGGGAGGAAACTCCGAAATGATCAGGGCCATTGATTCGAGGAGCGGATCATAACCGTTGATGTTGGCTAGGAGTAAAAAGGTTGTATTGCCACTTCGGCATTTCGGATACTGGAAGTGCGAGAGAACAGGGGTAGAGGAGAACCCGAATTGCGAAAGTCTGGAAAGATTTGCGAAAGGTGTCATTTGGCGTATCGGGGTTCAGAACTTCAGGAGTTTCGAAGACAAGAGGTCAGAGCATTTCGGGGATTGAAACTGCGAAAGCCCGAAAGGAGAAGAACCGGGGAGCAACGTTTTAGAATACCAAGTTTCGGTATTTCAGGGATCCTATGGAGTAGAGGATTGAGCATTTCGGCAATAGAAAGACCGAAATCGCGAAGGGATAACTGGAAGTTGGGACAGAGGTATTTCGGCATTTCGGGAATCGATTTTTTGGGAGTCCAGAGGATAGGAGATTGGGTGCTACACGTCATAAAACCCTGAATTAGGACTGCAGTCATATGAGGAGCAGTCACATGGACTAGGGTTGTAGCCCAGGGGGCTAGCTAATGTTGAAACCGTTTCGACAATTCAACATTTTGGGGGTCGAAGGGACGAAGGGTCAAGGACTCTTGACATCAGGAAACATGAAGTCTTGAAACTCGAAGTTTCAATTTGGAAAAAGTCCAGGGTCATGTGCAGAGGTCGTGGATTGAAGGACCTGTGGATCAATTTGATTGAGATTCTAGCAGGGAATCAAAAGAGCTATTTTGGCTCAGAAGGTGAATGAACGATCCTGTGAGTGGATCTCGGCCCAAGGGTTGCAGGTCTGTGTCAAAGATACTTATCTTATTGAGACACGGGTTCAAATATTTTCCCCTTCGCCTGCTATTTGTTTAGACGTTCAGGGCCAGGGAGGAGGGTGCGGTACCATCTCTGATGGTTCCTCGAAACAATAAGGCTCATCATTAGTGACAATAACAGTTTAATAAATGAAACCCATAACTTGAAAACAGTACAAACCTTGCTACAATAGAAAGCAGATGAAATAATTTATAGACTCCTCACACATTATATTGACAGGATTAACGAGTTCAGTATAATTCAGTTATGAATCGAAATTATAACGAACAAAGATACAAAATCAATAGTAAAAGAAGAGTCATCGTGTTGTAGTGTATAAAGAATGGAAATAAATCATCGTCGTCAAGATTTACATGGCATCATGATACATACGAAATGTTTATGCTACATGACTCCTAATAAAATATTCAAGATACCCCAGAAACAAGATATGACAATGATAATAGAAGGACCAACTGGAGGTCGGATAAAGCTACAAGATGATCAATCCATTCATTCAGGGAAATAGATAAAAGGAATATAACAATCTTCCTACCAAACAAAAAGAACCCACATCGTTGACTATACATAGAGCCAACCCATCTCCGTAAGATGTCTTGAGGAAGAATGATAACAGGAATAATAAAACAAGTCGATATACTTATACTACATCTTAGGTATTTTTACAGTGAAACTATAGAGGGACCCATTCCAAAAGGCTCCATTGGATACTACAGAGGGACCCCAAAACGCCTAACCAAAATGGGTTACCAACAATCTCAGGGAGGAAGCATTTCCCAAGATTACGGGGCGATTTTTTGAAAAATGATGAAGAGAAAGTGTCGAAAGGAAAGACACGCCAGACAAAAAGGGAAAACACTACAATTGACAAAATGCCAGAACACTTAACCTTTTCTGAAGTTCTTCATCTCCTATTTATTTTATCTATCTTAGCATTGTGTTAAAGAACTTACCAGAGCATAGGGTCGCGCTGAGAGTTACATCATGGAGTAACCTCCTTCACTCACAGTGTTTACCTCTAAAAGGGGGCATGCCGAATGTCTTCGGGAAAATTCAGTAATGAAAAAGCGATAAACCTACCTTAACCCTAATCAACACCTTGTCACCTCGTAGTAAATGTAAGGGGTGCAGAGGACGGATTGCCATGTGACCATGGCAGAGTGTTTGGACACTTGGAGTATGAAGCCAACAATTACATAGGGATTCATGGGACGATCTTTAGTGATTTTACAGAGACTTAACTTTTACGACAGTAACACTTATATTCCACGTAAAGGAGGTTGTGATGGGACACCATCATGACTCGAATCTGAACCAAATTGTTCTTACCCCTCAGTGTAATTTTGAGACAACAGATAGAGCTTAGCTGTCACCTTTCACTAGCCTTTGGATCTCGTACCTGCACTAAAATCAACTGTCAATTCTAACCAGAGCTTGGTAGGTAGGTTAGCTGTCTAGTGTAAGAGGAAGTTGACCCTAGGTCATTCATAATTTAAGGATTATCTAAGGCATTCCTGCCATAACTCCACAGGTGTACTTATGTGCGACTTAAAGTCTTGTGACATTATAATGAGCTGCAACATGTATTATAATATTTTCCTTAGGTGCGCAGCCTACAGGTACTCGAGTACAGATTAAAAGAAGAAGGGGGTTTGCCAAATAGTTTTGGGGATCCTTTCCTTGTAACCTCCTAATCATGACACGATTAAGAAATCTTGTGGTGAATTAGAGAAATTAAGAGTTTAAAACAAGGACATTGTAATAGAATTTTAAAACAAAGTTATTATAAAGAGTGATGATCAAATCAACATCATGATGGCATAACTAGGACCCTTATTCTACCAAGAAAACTATGTAACAATTTTTTTTTTTGGTGGTCAATATGGGGTTCATTACATATGGTATCAGAGAAAAGTTTACAACACTGGGCCTTGAACAGGGCCACATTAAATTCTTGACATATATTCTACTTATGCAAAAACTAATAAACCTTGATTGTTACAAACATAAAAACTTTTTCTATTTTGTGTCAACCATGGCAGCTTCGAACGATGCAGAAATCAGAATGGAAGGAAATCTAATATAGGGACATCATGGAGATCCAAGACAAAATAGTGACAGAAGCTCTCCTACAGAAGTACTGGAAACAACAAGGAATCTTATTGTTGAGCTGCAGATTTTCAAAGTAAACAATGAGAAATTGAAGAAAGCACAGCTGGAACAACAAGAGATAAATGAATTCCTGCTGCGCAGTATAGTGACCAAGAAAAGCCCAAAGGAGGACAACCACGATGAAGAGGTAAGCAAAAGGGCCTCGAAGAACTTTGGGCCGGAAATCGAAAAAGAAGAAAGTTCATCTGAAGGAACACCTTCAGCTGAAAACAAATCTAAAACAGACAGAAAAAGAAAACCAGTAGACCACCTAGAAGGAGAGCTTAAAATAATTAAACCAACTATCTTTGATGGAGAATCTAGGACAGGAGAAGAAGCTGAGACGTGGTTGTTAGACATCAAAAAATACTTCCAGGTCTACAACTATTCCAGTAATATGAAGGTTAGAATGGTCATCGACAATCTGAAAGGGAAGGCCAACATTTGGTGGCAAGACCTAAAATTGGCCAAGGGCCTAAAGGAGAAACAATTGGAATGGTTTGACTTTAAGAAGTATTTCAAAAAACAATCCCTTTCTAAATGTTATTATGAAAGGAAAATGAAAGAATTTTACGGCTTGCGATGTGACATCCCCAAAAATAAAGAAAATAAAAATATTTTTAGATTTTAAATTGCTGGAAATTTATTTATGTTTTTAGTAAATTCGAAATTGGAAAAATTTTGCCATTTATGGAAATTCCGAATTCCAAATTTTAAAATTGTATTAAATGATTTTTTGACTGTTGGGCAGAGATCTGATTTGTCCCAACAAGCTGTTTGACTATGACACTTGTATGAAAAAATATAATATTTTATATTTATTGCAGGGGGCAAAGGGGAAAACCATGTTAAATTTAGCTGACTATGACTCCATGAGAAGGGAACATGTTGGAACTACCTCTAGGATGATTTTTACAAGTGGCAAATCAGTGAATTGGCCGTTGGCAGCCCCTGAAAATCAAGGATTTAGAAAGCTGCGAAAATTCCCAAAGGAGGGAAAAAGACCTAGGCAAATTGATAAATAGGCATATGTGAGGAGGTAGGACGCTGGAAAGGAAAACTATTGATTTTTTTCCTTGCTGTTATGAACACTGAATGGGTGTAAGGCAAGGGGGTACTATCGTTTTGAAGAACATTGCTGAGGAGGGATTTCCAAGTTTTCCCTCATGGACTTATGGTCAAGCTAGGGGGTGAACTGTGCAAGTGATCTTGGCTGCTCGGTTCTATGGTTGGGAGGAACATGGTTGTTCCCTTTGTTTTTCCACGAGTTTAGTTCAGATATGCTACTCTAACCCCTATCTGTTCGAATGCTTTTATATCTATGGTAATATACATGTTAAATTTGTAGTGAAGTGGTTCTTAGTATCTGTTTTATTGATCATATAATTGTTGTCTGTTATTTATTGTACCGAATTTCAATATCTCTATCTCTGTTGGGTGAATTGGTTACAGATATAGTGAAATCCTTAAAGTTAGCGTGCATTAATAAACCTAGACAAAGGTTGTTCGATGACTACAGTCTACAGCTATCTTCTCAATACATTGTTCATAATCATTTAAGGAAAACAACTGTGTAGATATCACGAATCCAACCAGGCGCAAGCTTGGCGTACTTTCAAAGTACCAGTCATTAATACAAATTAGGGTGTACCCTTAAAAACAACTAATACAGAACTGGGAAACAAAAGATCTTCAAAGTATTTAGAACGAGACGTAGCCTTGATCATCGGTGCATGTAACTCATAATAACTTAGATGGAGGGGCTTTGTAGTTGGAACCTGAGTACCTCTTGAAAGAGTGAAGAGCGTGTTTCCCTGCCACGACGTGATCACACCCTGCACGAATAAGGTGAAACATTAAAAAAAATATCTGACAACAATAACATAATCTTTTTTTAAGAACATAACGTAATGAGAAAGGAGTCAATGATGAACTTAACTGTAACAGAGGATTTTATACCCTTCGCCATTGCGCCAAACCATGTGCTACCCAGACCGAAAAGGGAAGAGGAGTTCACGCCTCCCTAATGGGTACCCTCGCATATCAAAGGGGCCCACCATTAGTGACGAGTACTAGTATTTTAACCCAAGGAAATCATAAATGGGGATAACATGCATATAATGAGCATAAAGAAATAGTAAATATCAATCCGGTGTAACAATCTAAATATAAACAAAAAGGATTAAACCACCTCTGGACATTAGAACGACACCTATAATCGGTATAATAATACAAGTGAACTTAATGTTTAAACACAGAAATTTTTCAAGATCAATATGGTACCGAGAGGTCTATTACACACCCATGCAAGGAACAACCCAATTATAAACTCTGTCAACTAGGAATTAACTGACGTAGGAAGCCAGACCCAATACGAAAGTTCAGTTAAGAAAATAAATAAATAGAATATCTCGGATGCACGATTACCACAGACATCGGGATAAGACCTTCCACGAGAGGAAGATGGCTCGGTCTCGACAGAAAATCCAGTACAGAGAGAGGATAAACTGCAAAAAACCCTAAACCCTACTTGAACACCCCCGATTTTCCCTTTTCTATATTAACATCGATATAAAACAAGAATGCTACCAAGGATCTATCTGTGAAGTGGAGTTTACAGAAAGTACTCGATGAAACAGAAAGATCTGAATGCAAAATGACAGGAACAACGAAGTTGACTTACCTCACACAGGGTTGTCCATCGAGGAGTTTGCTGCCATGAACTCTCCCACTTGGAACAAGGTCCGATTTCATAGAAGCATGATGATGTTGCTAAGATGAAAAACTAAAACATAGTTTAGTCTGGTGCGTTCCATTTTCCTTCACCAAGCCAAGACCGGAATGAAGTGAAAGCTATGGGATACCCTCTCATATGGAGTAATGGAGGATGGGTGGGAATCGTACCTGGCCACGTGAATAAATGGTGAGTGCTGACATTTAATTGGGGCATGATGATCGAACTCTGAAATGATTAGACTTATCTCAGAGCGCCTTAAATGTTGCAGACATGCCTTTAAGATGGGAGGGTTTTGACCTGTATCGTTTGCTCAGAAAATCAATGGCGAGGAAACCGAATGGCCTACTTAGGGATTATTCCTTTTATCACCTCGTTACATCGGTTATACGTTGAACCCAACTACCTTTACATTAACCATAACCTACCCAAGTTTAGCCTCTGCACGCTTAATTCATTTGTATAGATTAGTGATCGATTTTATACCCAAAAGTGTCGGTTTAAAAGTATTTGGATTAGTGTTAACCTCTTCTTGTGGACCTTGTAATAATATTTATACAAGGGTGTTTATCATAATGCTTCACCTCTATGACCATTGCATTATTAGAATAGTGGTTTTAAGTAGTTATACCCCATAACATAAAGTGGGTCTGGAAATGAAAACGGTGGGTAATACCAAGTTGCAATGAAAACAAGGTATCCCTAGCTATGTACCTATGATTGTACATATAACTCAATACTGAAATAGGAAGAAGTGACAATATGTTAAAATCGACTAGCGAAGTAAAAGGAAAAGGATTCTTGTACATTATGATTGATGATTGACTGAAACTTTAAAGACAAAGTATCAACACAAAGTACCTAATAAAAAGAACAATATATATATATATATATATATATATATATATATATATATATATATATATATATATATATATATATATATAATNTTACATACGACTTGGACAAATGATGATGGAGGACCTTATAAATACATTTCTGGAACTACTAAGGTTTGTACCATACATCCGGGAGGATAAGGTAAAAATCCAGCAATTCTTAAGCTATTTACCACAGTCCTACAGGGACAAAATGGAGTTTGACAACCCCAAATCCTTCAGTGAAGTATTCAGAAAAACGTGAATGTGCTATGACTAATATAAACAGCGGGTAGAGTTTCCAAAACCTTGGAAGGATAAGAAACAAGATCGAATGAACCAACGGAAGAAGGGATACCAGCCAGCTCCTTATCAGAATGTAGCAAAAAGATTTCTGAGAAAATATTTTCCCTCCAACCATTCGAATACAGAAGGCAATGGTAAACCAGTAAATTCGGGGACGAAGAAGTTCAGGGACAACCCCCGTGAACATTAAAGTGCTGGGAATGTGGAGAATCTCATCTAAGGAGGAACTGTCTTCGTTTAAATTCAACAAACAGAGCTGTTGTTCATAATTTGTAGGAAGCCTCGACGGTGGGTGACATGGGAAAAATCCTGCATCGGATAAATGAAGCCATAGATGGTCAACAAGCTGACCACCAGTCCTTTGTGTTAGAAATTGAAGTTAAAATCAATGGCACTCAAATTTCTATTTTAATTGACCTTGGAGCTACGTTAAATTATATTACCCCTGATGTAGTAAAGTCAAATAAACTTAAGAAACTGAAGCATGAAAAATCATGGCTGGTACAACTAGCAACAGGAACTAAAAGGAAAGTAGTTGACCTTATTTATGATTTTGAGTTCAACTTAGATGGTCAAAATATAAGAACAAATCTGAACATCCTACCACTAGGATCTTACGATATGATTATCGGGATGGATTGGTTGGAGAAGCACAAAGTAGTACTAGATTGTTATACAAAGATACTTAACTATAAAGACGATTTTGACACTACTAGAACAACCCAAGATATACCAAAACCTGTATCAGTCAGACAAGTTTCAGCGATGAAGATCAAGAAATGTATGCGAAAGGGATGTCAAGTTTACGCTATCCAAGTAACGAATCTGTTAGAAAAAAGAGATAAGCCAAAGTTAGAAGACTTCGCTGTCCTACGTGAATTTAGAGACATGTTTGTGGATGAGATACCGTATTTACCTCTAAGAAGGGAAATAGACTTCTCCATAGACCTACTACCTGGTTCATCCCTTATCTCAAAAGCACCTCACCGAATGAGTCTACCGGAACTGACAGAATTAAAAATACAATTACAAGAATTGTTGGACAAAGAGTATGTCAGACCGAGTATTTCACCATGGGGGGGCACCAGTCCTCTTTGTGAAAAAGAAAGATGATACTCGAAGACTTTGTATCGATTATATACAATTGAATAAAATGACTATGAAAAACAAGTACCCCTTAACTAGGATAAATGACCTGTTTGATCAAGTAGGTGGGGCCAACATCTTTTTGAAATTGGATTTATGATTCGGTTATCATCAAGTTAGGATAAATGATGAAGATATAAGAAAAACAACTTTTCAAACAAGATATGGATACTATGAATTCATAGTCATACCTTTCGGGCTCACTAACGCACCAACCACATTTATGTGCCTGATGAACAGTATTTTCAATCAATACTTAGACAAGTTCGTATTAATATTTATCGACGACATTTTGATCTACTCTAAAACGGAGGAAGAACATGAAGAACACTTAAGAATAGTTTTGCAAACGTTGAGGAAGCACAAACTGTACGCCAAGTTTGATGAGTGTGACTTTTATCAAAATAAAATACAATATCTAGGACATGTAATTTCAGCAGAAGGCATTGTTGTAGACCCTGAGAAAATAAAAGCCATCATAGAGTGGCCAATACCTAAATATGTAGTAGATATCCGGTTATTCATGGGAATCACCGGATATTATCGTAGATTTATAGAGGGGTTCTCAAATATAGGCTACCCCATCACGTCATTACAAAAGAAAGGGACCAAGTTTAACTGGTCACATAAGTGTCAAGATAATTTTAACAAACTAAAGGAATTATTGACAATTGCACCCATATTGAAGGTAGCAGACCCAGATAAAGACTTTACAATATGTGTTGATGCAAGTAAAGAAATATTAGGTGGTATCCTAACTCAGGAAGGACACGTGATTTGTTATGAGTCTTGAAAATTAAAAGAACATGAGCGGATTTATGTCACTCATGACTTAGAATTGACAGCGGTAATACACGCCTTAAAAATGTGGCGACACTACATAATGGGCAGAAAATTTCTACTATTGACGAATAATAGCGGTATGAAATATTTGTTTAGCCAACCAGATCTTAATGCAAGGCAAGCAAGATGGTTAGCCTTCTTGAGCGAATTCAACTTCGAGGTCAGACATATCAAGGGTAAGGAAAATAAGGTAGCAAATGCTTTAAGAAGAAGAGTACATGGGTTATTTGAGATAAATATTAGCAGGCCAAAATGTGATCTGGAACAAAGAATAAGGACGACAGGAATTAATGACGAAAGTTACACTAAGATAATGGCAGAATTAGAAAACAATACTGCAAACTCAGATAAACCAGATGTAAGTATTGATAAGAATGGACTATAACGATTTAAAAATAGACTTTACATATCAGATTCAACAGAGATAAAATTAATAGTCTTGGACGAAGTGCATAAGAAACCATATTTTGGCCATCCAGGATACCAGAAAATGATAACAACACTTAGAAAACTATTTTACTCGCCTAGTATGAAGGGCGAAGAAACAGAATACTTGGCTAGGTGCCAAGATTGTCAGTAGGTTAAGGCTGAGCACTAGCATCCAGCCAACCTATTACAACCATTACCAGTACCATAATGGAAATGGGAGACCATATCGCTGGACTTTATAACAGATTTGCCTAAAACTCAGAAACAAAATAATTCTATCATGGTTGTAATCGATAAACTCAGTAAGTCTGTGCACTTTATTCCTGAAAGTCTACTTTTAATGTTATAAATATTGCTGAAATATTCATGAAATAAATTTTTAGACTGCATGGAATTCCTAAATGGTGATTTTAGATAGAGACGTAAAATTCACATCCGCTTTTTGGAAGGAATTGTTTGTAGGGCTAAATACTAATTTGAATTTCAGTACGAGTTATCACCCACAAACGGATGAACAGACCAAAAGGACAAACTAAATCGTAGAGGATATTCTCCGCATGTACGTAAGAACAAAATAAACAAGTGGGAAGACTATCTACACTTGGTAGAATTTGCATATAACAATGGGTACCAAACTTCAGCTAAGTTAGGCCCTTTCGAGGTATTGTACGACAGAAAGTGTACGAATCCAATTAGCTGGGAAAACCTGGTTGACAGACTCATGATTGGACCAGAGATGCTGCAAGAAATGGAGAACATGGTAAAGAAGGTACACCAGAACTTAAAAGAAGCACATGAGAGACAAAAGAGCTATACAGATCAGAAAATAAGACACTTGGAATTTCAAGTGGGAGACCATGTTTATCTAAAGGTCAAAGCCCAAAAAAGTTCGTTGAAGTTAGGGAACTATGCCAATCTGGCAGCCAGGTTTTGTGGGCCCTTCGAGATACTAGCTCGAATTGGACCCGTAACATACCAACTTGCACTTCCAGCGAATTTAAGAATTCACAATGTATTTGTTGTTTCTTTGTTGAAAACGTATGTTCATGACCCTACTCATATGATTGATTGGAACTTGGTGCAGGTGAAACCAGAAGGCGAGTTCCAGGCGGAACCCCTGCGTATTTTGGACCAGAGAGAAATAACACTTCAGAACGGAGTCGTTGCTCAGGTAAAGGTGCAATGGAAGCACTTTAGTCCTAAGGAGGCCACTTGGGAGTTGGAGGGAGATTTGCGGAAATCTCATCCAATCCTCTTCCAAGAAAGGAATGAACATTGAGGACAATGTTTTATTGAAGGGGGGAAGTATGTGACATCCCAAAAAATAAGGTATTTTTGAAATTTAAAATTTGTCGGAAATTTTTTCCGTTTTTAGTAAATTCAAATTTGGATTTTTTTTGCCATTTATGGCAATTCTGAATTTCGAATTTGATAATTGTAATACATTATTGTGACTGTTGGGTAGGGATCTGATTTGACCCAACTAACTATTTGACTATGAAACTTGTATGAGAACATGATATTTTATATTAATTGCAGAAGGACAAATGGAATGACCATGTTAAAATCAGTTGAGCATGACTCCATGAGTGGGGAACAAGTGGGAACTACCTCTGGGATGATTGTTACAAGTGGAAAATCAGAGATTTGGCCACTGGCAGCCCCTGAAAATCAGGGATTTAGAAAGCTGCGAAAATTCCCAAGGGGGGAAAGAAGACCTAGGAAAAAAGGACTGTTTGGATATATTTCATATGAGAGGAGGCAGGACCCTGCCTATTATGTTGGGAAAAGGAGACTATTGGTTTTCTTGCTGTTATGAACACTATGGATTGAGTGTGAGTTAAGAGTAATTTACAGGAATGGAAAGACATTTTTGAGGAGGAGTTTTCCAAGTTTTCCCTCATGGGCTCATCGTCAGGCTAGGGGGTGAACTGTGCAAGCAATTTTGGCTGCTTTGTTCTATGGTTGGCAGGAATGGTTGTTCCCTTTTTCTTCCCGCGAGTTGGTTCAGATATGTTACTCTACTCCTTCTCTGTCTGAATGATTTTCTATCTAATGTCTTGTACTTGTTAGATCTGCACTAAAATAACTTTCATTTTCTGTTTTAATGGTCGTATAGCTGATGTGAGGTACTTACTATATTTAAATTTAATTATTCCTATCTCTGTGGGATGGATTAGTTCTAGATGTAGCAAAATTACTAAAGTTTGTATGTAAACAATAACCTGAGCGAAAAACTGTTTGGTTATACGCAGTGTGAAGTCAAACCTCTGAACAGAATAGTTAGAAAACTAATTCCGGAGTTACTCTTAATGACTGAATTTGAATCTGTTTGAATGTTAGAAATTAATTGAATGTCTTCTGAGGACAATCGAATGGGTTTATGTGACCAAAGTATAAAGTTTTTGTAGTTCACAATTCCTATACATCGCAATTTCTGGTGTAAGATATCTAGGCATGAATAAATTGAATCTATATATATATATATATATATATTTAGAGTAGGTTTATTTGTTGTAAATACAACTTCAGATTCATAAATGAAAATCAGACGCTATCTACCACTTCATGTAAATTTAAGCCACTGTGAGTCAATATAGTTCAAGCATAGATCTGTAACAAATATATTCCTAATTACTATGGGTAGGCATGATAATGAATTACAAAATATATCGTCTATAGAAAACAAATGCGTATATACAATTATATGTATGTATGTATTCATAAGAAGTTCCTCCTATACTATGAATATGATAAATATTCGACATATGCATAATATTTGACTATAATTTAAATAAATAAGAGTGGGAATACTCTAGTTAAAGCAACAACCATTATATTTCATCCAATTCAAAGTGAACACAGTAGGCCAAAGATACCAGTGAAGCCATTGTTAAAGTATGGTAAACCTCTTTTCCTTTCTATAACAAGTTAGGCCAATGGTTTAGAACAAAGTCGAGTAGCATAAATGGTAAGTATCGTGTTCAAATTTTGAAGGACAGAAATACTTTGCCACAGATTATTATTCTAAGTAAATTCAACCAAGATTGTCTTTCTAACCCTTAAGGAGAGAAGTATATTACATAATGGCCAGAATATGTATTCAATTACAGGCTCAATACTCATATAGGAAAATTGGCGTAACACTATTAATGGAAGAACGACCTCAAGGGTTTACTCTAATGAACGATACAGTAGACTCGAACTAGTTACAACAGAGTTGGTTAAATCATGATCTCCTTAAATGATGATAGAACCTGTAGAGTTAGTCGAGATGTGAGAGGGTTCGGAACCTGAATACCTTTTGTGCTAGAGGCAGTGACGGGTATCTGAGATTTGCACGAACAGAGACCCTACAAGAAATCAAACCCTGTAAACATTAGTCTTTATTCAAAAGATAAGTATCCAAGAAAAGTGAATTGCCATAAAACTATAAAAAAAAAAATCGATGATTCCCTTTTAGAAAGATACTTATCTTGTTGAGACACGGGTTCAAATCTTTTCCCCTTTGCTTGCTATCTGTTTAGACGTTCGGGCGAAGGGAGGAGGGCGCGGTACCATCTCTGATGGGTCCTTGGAACAACAAGGCCCATCATTAGTGACAATAATAGTTTTATAAATGAAACCCGTAACTTGAAAACAATACAAACCTTGCTACAATAGAAAGCAGAGACACATTATATGGACACGATTAACCAGCTAACTGTAATTCGGTTATGAATCGAAATTATAACGAACAGAGATACAAAATCAACAGAAAAAGTAGATTCATCGCATTGTGGTGTATAAAGAATGGAAATAAATCATTGCCGTCAAGATTTACATGGTATCATGATACATACAAAATTTTTATGCTACAAGACTCCCAGTAAAATATTCAAGATACCCCAGAAACAAGATATGACAATGGTAATAGAAGGACCAACCAAAGGTCAGATAAAGCTACAGGATGATGACTCCATTCACTCAGCGAAATAGATAAAAGGAATATAACAATCTTCCTACGAAACATAAATAACCCACATCGTTGACTATACACAGAGTCAACCCATCTCTGTAAGATGTCTTGAGGAAGAATGATAGCAGGAATAACAAAACAAGCCGGTATACTTATGCTATGTCTTAGGTATTTTCACAGTGAGAGGCATATGTTTCGATCAACCCCAATTCCAAAAGGCTTCGTTGGATACTACAGAGGGACCCCAAAACGCCTAACTAAAAGGGGTTACTAATAATCTTGAGGAGGAAGTGTTTCCCAGGATTACCGAGTGATTTTTCGAAAAATGATGAAGATAAAGTGGCAAAAGGAAAGACACAATAGATAAAAAGGGAAAACACTAACATTGACAAAATACCAGAATGATTAAGCTTTTTCGAAGTCCTTCATCTCCCGTTTCTTTTATCTATCTCAGCATTGTGTTAAAAAATTTACCAGGGAATAGGGTCGCGTCGAGAGTTACATCATGGAGTAACCTCCTTCACTCATAGTCTTCGCCTCTAAAAGTGGGCATGCCGAACCTCTTCGGGAAAACTAAGGAATGACAAAGCGATAAACCTACCTTAACCCTAATCGATACCTTGTCACCTCGTAGTAAATGTAAGGGGTGTGGAGGACGGATTTCCATGTGACCATGGCAGAGTGTTTCAACACTTGGAGTATGAAGCCAACAATTACATAGGGATTCGTGGGACGGTTTTTAGTGATTTTACAGAGCCTTAACTTTTACGACAATAACACTTCTCATCCATGTAAAGGAAGGAGGTTGTGATGGGACACCATCATGACTCGAATCTGAACCAAATTGTTCTTACCCCTTGGTGTAATTCCAAGACAGCAGACAGAGCTTAGTTGTCACCTTTCACTGGCCTTTGGATCTCGTACTCGCACTACAATCAACCGTCAATTATAACCAGAGCTTGGTAGTTAGCTTATCTATCCAGTGTAAGAGGAAGTTGATCCCAGGTCCTTCATAATTTAAGGATTATTTAAGGCATTCCTGCCATAACTCCACAGGTGTACTTATGTGCGACTTAAAGTCTTGTGACATTATAATGAGCTGTTGCATGTATTATAAGATTTTCCTTAGGTGCACAGCCTATAGGTATTTGAGTACAGATTAAAAACAGAAGGGGGTTTTCCAAATAGTTTTTGGGATCCTTTCCTTATAACCTCCTAATCATGACACGATTAAGAAATATTGTGGTGAATTAGATAAATTAAGCGTTTATAACAAGGACATTGTAATAGAATTTAAAAAAAAGTTATTATAGAGAGTGATGATCAAATCAACATCATGATAAGTTATTATAGAGAGTGATGATCAAATCAACATCATGATGGCATAACTAGGACCCTTGTTCTACCAAGAAAACTATGTAACAATTTTTTTTTTTGGTGTCAATATGGGTTCATTACATCACTGATTCACAGTGCATTCGTGACTTGCTGCAAGACTGCGTCTCGGTTTCCAAGTGAATGAGAACGAGGGTTCCTCTCCCCCTTCTCTGCTATCACTCACTCTGCATATCTCCAGAGTTCTTCCTCCTTCCCTTGCGTTTGCCTCCTTCGCGCTTCTTCCTCATGCATTTCCCTCTTGCGAGGTTGCTTGTGGCATGATTTCCCTCGCGATGGTCAAGCTCGAGGCTCCTACGGATGGGCGGTTCACTTCCCCCATGCCTCATTAATTCCTGAGGAGCCATCTACCTACCAACCTACAAGTAATTTATTTCAGGCCAACGAGCCGCTCTTGGTTCTCTAGGCCAGTGAAGTCCAAATACGGTATTGGTTTTTTGGTGGAAGTTAACACCACCTTTCCAGGTGCCTTCCACCACCTTTCTTCAACCATCATGGTCTCTTTTTCAGCATATCCCCTCTTAGCAGTCCTGCAATATATATATTCATAATATTATTCACATTCATCGACCTTTTTCACAAGGTCCATTTACATCACACATTCACATTTTTGAGTTTGCCACAGTTCTTGGCCAGTATAGTTATTTTTACAAACTAGGGGAAACAGGGTGTTACAATTCCCTCCCCCTTAAAGGAACATTGTCCTCGATGTTCTTATCTATCAACGTGACATGCATGTACAGAAGTGAACAAAATCAGATATGCATGTCTCATGGCATCCTCCATTTCTCATGTTTCATGGCATCTGGGCCAAAATGTCTCCACTACACTTTGACCTGTGAAATGGTTCGGTTCCGGAGCGGGGTTTCCTTTCTTTCCAGTATGCATTGAAGTTCTGGTAGAAATTCTCCCTCCAGTTCCACCTGGATCACAGACCAGTCAATTATATGATTAGCATCATGTAGATATTTCTTTAATAATCAAACATGGAAATCATTATGTGCTTTTATTGTGGGAGGAAGTGCTAGCCTATAGGCTACAGGTCCCACTCTATCTAAAACCTCAAAGGGTCCACAATATCGAGGTGCCAACTTGGCACAAGCTCCCATTTTCAGGGAACTCTTCCTGGGCCTAACTCTGAGATCTACATGGTCTCCCGTTTTGAACTCTCTTGGAGTTCTCTTTTGGTCGGCATAAATTTTCTGTCGGTTCTGGGCGACCTTCAGGTTTTGTTTTATCTGAGTCACCTGCTGTTCCATTTCTTTAAACATGTCGAGTCCAAAAGAAATCCTGTTTACAGGATTACTCCTGCTGACTGGGGTGTTACATGGTCTACCATAGAGGACTTCGAAGGGACTCATCTTTAAGGATGCTTGGTAGTCGTTGTTGTAGGCGAATTCTACCAGTGGCAGGTAGTCTTCCCACTTCTTGGGTTGATGCATTACATGCATCCTTAACATATCTTCTAGTATTTGATTCACTCTTTCTGTTTGTTCGTTGGTTTGAGGGTGATAGGCAGTGCTAGACAACAACTTGGTTTCTAAACCAGCCATCAATGATTTCCAAAAGTTGGAAGTAAATTTCATGTCTCTGTCAGACACGATCTCTTTCGGTGTACCATGTAGTCTGAATATCTCTTTCATGAATACCTGGTCGATATCGATTGCCTTGCAGGTCGACTTAACAGGGATGAAGTGAGCAGAGTTGCTCAATTTATCCACCACTACCATAATGGCGTCATTCTGTTTGGTTGAGGTTGGTAATCTAGTGATGAAATCCATGGAGATGGTTTCCCATTTCCATTCTGGGATTGGTAACGGTTGCAATAATCCTGCTGGGTGTTGATGTTCTTCTTTAACCTGTTGACACTCTATGCATTTGGCTAAGTACTCATCTATGTCTTTCTTCAATCCAGGCCAATAAAATTATTTTTTGGTGGCAGTGATCATCTTCTGGTATCTTTGATGACCCGAGTAGGGTCTTTTATGTAGTTCATCCATAATGAACCTCTTCAAGTCGTCACACGCTGGAATATAAAATCTGTTTCTGTAAGTGAGCAGACCTCCTTCGGTCATTCGATAGCCTTCATATTTTACTCCGACAGGTTCTTGCTGTAGGTACATGGTCACGGTCCAGACGAAGGGATCTTTTTCTTGGGCATTTTTTATTCTTTCCTTGACATATGTCTCGCAGGTGCTTACCGCTGCCAGGTGAATTGTTTCCATACTTCTGCTAAGCGCATCGACCACCCTATTTTCCTTTCCTTTAATGTGTTTGATTTCGAAATCAAACTCTCTAAGAAGGGCCATCCACCTAGCTTGTCTAGCATTGAGCTTCGGTTGATCAAACATGTATCACAATCCATAGTGATCTGTCATAAGTACAAATTTTCTTCCCAGGAGGTAGTGCCTCCACATTTTCAAGGCATGCACTATGGCAGCCAGTTCTAGATCATGGGTCACATAGTTGACTTCATGTTCATTCAATTTTCGGGAATCATAGCAGATCACACTTCCTTTCTGCATAAGGAATCCTTCAAGCCCTTCCTTATAGGCATCTGTCCACATGAGGACGTCAGCTTCTGGATTGGCGATCTTCAGCACGGGTGCATGGGTCAGTGGATGTTTCAGGGTTTGAAATCTTTCTTTACATTTCTGTGTGCATAGGAATTTTGTCCCCTTTTTCTGGAGGGCAGTGATTGGACAACCAATCTTGGAGAATCCTTTTATAAATCTCCTATAGTATCCTGCTAATCCCATAAAGGATTTGATGTTCAAAATGTCTTTTGGGGTAGGCCATTCCATGATAGACTTGATTTTATGAGGGTTTACCGCTACTCCCTCTTCGGAGAGAACATGGCCTAAGTAATGTATTTCCATCTGGAAGAACTCACATTTGCTGAATTTGGCATAGAGCTGATGTTCTCTTAACACTTGCATCACAAGGCTAAGATGCTCCTCATGCTCTTTTCTGTTCTTGGAGTAAATTAATATATCGTCAATAAAAACAAGCACAAATTTGTCTAGGAACTTGCTGAGTACATTGTTCATCAAGCACATAAAAGTGGCAGGGGCATTGGTCAACCCAAATGGCACCACCACAAACTCATAGTGTCCATGCCTCGTTCAGAAGGCATTTTTATGGATGTCTTCACCCTTGATTCAGACTTGATGGTATCCCGACCTCAAATCAATCTTTGAGAAAATAGACGCAACCCCCAATTGATTGAACAGGTCATAGATCTTGGGCAAGGGGTACTTGTTCTCTATGGTTACCTTATTGAGTTGCCTATAATCTATACATAGTCTAAGGGTACCATCCTTCCTTTTCACGAACATAACTGGTGATCCCCATGGAGACACGCTGGGCCGAATATAGCCATTATCCATCATTTCTTTTAATTGCATCTTGAGTTCAACTAACTCGGGTGTGCTCATCCGGTAGGGTGTCCTAGACACCGGCACCGCTCCCGGTGCAAGTTCTATCGAGAAGTCTATGTCCCTTCTTAGAGGGAAACCCAGTACCTCTTCCGGAAACACATCTCTGTATTCTTTCAGGATAGGGTGATCGTCCGGGCTTGGTTTGTCACCTTCGGTTGTTTTCAACACCTGTATTGCATATAGGGGACATCCCTTTCGGCAATACCTTCTCATTTGTAGAGCTGATATTTGTCTCACTGAGACAGGTTTTTGGATCCCTTGAAGGGTTATCTTTTTCCCCTCTTTACTTACACATTCTAAGGTTTTATGGTAACAATCCAATCTGGCTTTATGGGCGGCTAGCCAGTCCATACCAATCAATAGATCATATGATCCCAGGGGTAATATGTTAAGGGTTGCTTGGGTGGAGAATTCACCCAACATTAATTGGTAGGCTGGTATGACTTCTGCTATCCTCCTTTTGGTGCTAATGGCTAACTGTACCAACCACGGCTTGGTATGTTTTTGTGGTTGTAGTTTACACTTGTCGACAACTTTAGGGGATATATAACTCAAATTTGAACCAGGGTCAATCAAAACATACACTAGATGGTTGGAAATCATAACTTCTATTCCCACTACTGAATCTTGGTGGTCGGCTTGGTTATTATCCAAGGCTGCATAAATTTTTGGCACACTCCTGGACACATCGTTGAAGGTAGTAGCTTCTTGGATGTTACAGATCATCCGACTATTTTGTTGTCGGTGTGGATAGTCTCTCAATAGATGTTCTTCCCCGCAACCCCAGCATTTCAAAGTCTCTCTCTTTGGGTTATCGGTCTTCATTGATATGGGTACAAAAGTTTTATGTCCACTCAAGGAGGGAGAATTCTGCTGGTACATACTCCGGGCTGGAAAGCTCATTCTTGGGTTATTCTTATAGTTCTAAATCCTGGGGATTTAATTCCCTTTTTCTGAAATTTTGAACTATTCTTCTATTTCCATCCTTTGCGAGGTTCTGCTCAATGCCCAAACTGTTCATGACAATAGGTTACCTTTCGAATAGTTCCTTCTAGAGTCTTTGGCTCATCAAATTCAATTCTATTCTGATAGTCCTTAGGTAGTCCACTGATGAAGCGTTGCACCTTTGTCTTTTCCACCTTGATATAGGATACATATCTCAACAAATCGAGGAATTTGTTGACATATTCTTCTATAGTGAGTTGTCCCAGTTTGAGTTCATAAAACTCTTTATTCTTTTCGTCGAAATATTTTTTTGACAGATACTTCTTTTGGATGTATTTCTCAAACCGTTCCCAAGATAGGTCCTATTCGCGAACTCCTTTCATATTCTTAAGGTCTTCCCACCAAATGGAATCCTTTCCGTTCAAGTTGAAGGTGGCCACTCGGGCCTTCATATTTTCTGAAAAGTCATGGACTCTGAAATACTTCTTTAGTCCAAGAAGCCAGGCCTCTGCTTCCTCTCCCTTCTTTATTTCACTGTCGAAGGAGGGCGGTTTGGCCTTTCTAAATTCTTCGAATTTTTTACCTTTGGAAGGCTTTTGCTTCTTTTGTTTCTTTCAGGAATAGGAACTGGTTCTGTTGTTAGAAGAGCCTTTTGAATCGCCAGCTTCCTTCTTAGAGGAATCACTCGGAACTGGTCCTTTACCTCTGGGGTGGACCTTTTTCGAGGTGTTCCTCTCAGTGTGGCCACTGATATGACCATGTTTCTGAGTTTCAGGTTCATGCTGCATTTGTCTTTGTAGATCAGATAAACTTTGTAGTAAAACTGCGTTAATTTCTGTTTGCTTTTCTTGTTCTTTCATCATCCTTTCATTGTCAGCCTTACAACTTTGTAATTCGACCATGAGGCTCCTCACAGTCTCGGCTAGATCTGGAGGGGTCCCTACTGCTCTCCTTTCACCAGACTCTCCGTCTCTATTGTGGGAGCCTTCTCCCACTTCATGGTGAGTCACCATACTATGCGTTGATAATTTCCTGCAGTTGATCTTCCTCTTGTGTGCAAAAAGGAAAAACGTTGGTTGTTAGTCATTATTTATATTTATTTATAACCAGTGTAAAATTCATATTTTCACATGTACACACACACAATAGGGGTTTTTCATTCTTAACTTAGTCTTTTGATTAGTAAGGTTAAGACAGGGGGTTACTCTTTTTAAAAGTGTTCCGAACGGAGCTTCTGCGCAACTTCGTTCATGAGCCCAAGTAGGCCAAGTGTTGTAACTATGCTCTGATACCAATTTGTCACATACCCACTAGGGAAAAACAAATATTTTTGTCGAAAACTCGAGGATCAGGATCCTCGAGATACCTACGGGGGTCTTAGCATAGGCTAGTTCCTTCCTTGTCCACTTCCATGTGATCGTGGGTCGCGATCACAGGCCGAACATGTATGGCATTCTTTCTCTCTTCACGAATCAGTGCTACTAGAACGTCGAGTCTTTCGACTCTGCAAACCCCGACATGGCGAAGCGTCGAACCTTGACAGGGCTAGCGAGTGGCAAGGTTCCCCCTTAGGGTCTTGTCCACATGACCCTGTCTCGTGTCACACGATTAGGCCAGCCAAGTGCTTATCGAATTTTCGCTACTCACAACCTCGTAGGTGGAAGCGTCGAGCTCTCGTGCTCTTCTTCTTTGAAATCCCGAGATGCGAAAGTCAGCAATGGTTGACTTCCTCTTCGTGCTTCTCACAACTCGCAACCTCGCGAGTTGGAGCATTGAGACTTCGTGCTCCTATCTCGCGAATCCTCAAGACGCAAAAGTCAACAATGGTTGACTTCCTCTTCGTGCTTCTTGTAACTCGCAACCTTGCAAGTTGGAGCGTTGAGCCTTCATGCTCTTATCTCACGAATCCCCGAGACGCGAAAGTCAGTAATGGTTGACTTCCTTTCTGGGCGATACGTGCCCACCTGTCAATCACATGGGCCTCACCTGATGGATGTGCCATGTGTTTTCATGAGCCTCAGCTCTTGGCACTTTACGACTTCTACGGTCGAAAGTGACCGCTTCCAACCTCTGAATGCGCGATATGCATGATAAGGCCCTGATACAACGGTCCTCCCGCATCCTGGATCCAACAGCTATCCTTGCTCCTCGCGATTTCGCCACTCGCGACTTCGTGAGTTGGAGCACCGAACTCTTGCGCTCTCTCCTTGCGAACCCTGAGATGTGAGAAGTCAACAAAGCATTGACTCCATTCTCCAGGCAACGCGTGTCGACCTGCTAACCACGGGGGCCCCACCTTGTGGTTCTACCATGCGTTCCTCACTTGTGTCTTGGCTCTCGTCACTTTGCGACTTCTGAGGTCGAGAAGAGGCCCTCTCAACCCTCGAACCTCCGAGTTCACAAGATCCCTCAATCTGTGCCACCTATCCTCCTCAGATGGATGGTCCCGATCTTCTCGTGACTTCGCCACTCGTGAAGTCAAAGGACTTCCTTCTCTGACTTCCGGTGTCTGAATCCTCGATAGAGAGTATCTCGTGACACGCGTCTGCTCTCAGACAAACGGCTCAGATCACATAGTGATCTCACGACTTGGGACTTTGTGACTCCAAGAGCCTGGTCTTCCACCTCCAAGCTCACGAATCCCCGATACACGATGTATCGAGACGTCAAATCCCACGGCTGTCCTTCCTCTTTGATCAAAGGCCCATATCACATCGCGATCTCGCGACTTGGAACTTTGTGACTCCAAGAGCCTAGTGTTCCACCTCCAAGCTCACGAATCCCCGATACACGAAATGGTCAGATCTCTGCCACCTGTCCTCCAACATGGACGGTCCCGATGTCTTCGGGACTTTCGATACGTAGTCGAGTTCACTCTCCGGCCTAGGTAAAGGTTAAGATCGACGGCTTATAGAGCTCCGATGGGTCCCTGGGATATACGGTCCAGGATCCCATCGCTATTTGCGAAGGCTGAAAGGGCGAGGTGTTAACACCTACGCTCCTTTTCTAGATCCGTCGGTGTTGACAGGCTCGGGGTATTCTCAGAAGGATTTTGACCGTTCATTTACCAAGCGATAGGGTATTTTCTTTCTATATTTGAACTCGCTATCCCTTCTGAGCTTGAATCACAAAGTTCAAACTCTCGGAGCTTCAGGCTCCCATGACCCCGAGACCTTAGAAAGCTACTCTTTCCTACATAAGGTTTCCAGACTTAGATTGCATGAATCCTCATAAGGTTCTCAGGCAATTATCCCTGATCTTAATTGAGTCTCTGGTAAGGTTCAGTACGGTTACAAGGTTTATGGGGTAATTCTCGGAAAATAGTACTTTCAAGGGGCCTTCCCAGAATATTACGAGAAACTAAGAAAATAAGATGATTCTCAGTGGAGTGAACTCATGTTCCAAACTTAATCATTTGTGCAGAGAACAACTATGGCATGTAAGCATACATAGGCATCGATTCTATCAAATCAAACGTTAGGTAAACACTTCTATTCAGAACTATATACAAGCACATAAAACTGAACATGCGATTATGGCATTAACTTCAAATAACACTTATTAGAAATAACACCAGAGGTGATGCAACTGCTGAGAGGGGTGCTCGTTTACACCCAACCATAGGCTGAACGAACTCCCAATGGATTTACCACTAGCCACCCCCGAGCTGAGACCACGATGCTGCAAGACTGCGTCTTGGTTTGCCAGTGACTGAAAACGAGGGTTACTCTCCCCCTTCTCTGCTATCACTCACTCTGCATATCTCTAGAGTTCTTCCTCCTTCCCTCGCATCTGCCCTCTTTGCGCTTCTTCCTCACGCATTTCCCTCTTGTGAGGTTTCATGTGGTGCGATTTCCCTCACAGTGGTCAGGCCCGAGGCTCCTACGGATGGGCAGTTCACTTCCCCCATCCCTCATTAATTCCCAAGGAGCCATCAACCTACCAGCTTGCGAGTAATTTATTTAGGGCCAGCAAGCCGCTCTTGGTTCTCCGAGCCAGTGAAGTCCAAATAGGGTATTGGTTTTTTGGTGGAAGTTAACGCCACCTTTCCAGGTGTCTTCCACCACCTTTCGTCAGCCATCGTGGTCTCTTTTTGAGCATATCCCCTCTCAGCAGTCCTGCAATATATATATATATATATATATATATATATATATATATATATATATATATATATTCATAATATTATTCACATTCATCGACCTTTTT
>ML779082.1:667980-678572 GCA_009831015.1 Picea engelmannii | reverse complement strand
GGGTCCATTACCCAAACCTGGGGTCTCCAACTTCTCATGGCCATAACTCTCTAACCGTGAGGAATTATGTGTCGTTCCACATACCACCGGAAATGACATGAAAAGCACTATCCATCTAGGATATTTTCTCTAACAAATTCACTTTCCTTCATCTCATTATTCCACAATTAAGCATGGGTTCTCTTACACCACAAAGCGTCTTCCCGTGAGGGATTTCACCATAAGGGGACCACTTTGGAGTTCATCCATATTTACTTCTTATCAACCATGAAAAAACAATAATGAGTCATATTTACATCAAACAATATTGGTTCCATTACCCAAGCCGTTGTGTTACGGGGCTTTCTGCAAGGGTTGACATCAATGACAACCAACCTTAATCAACAACATCCACATAGAAAAAATTGTCCCATGCTCAATCTGAGTTCGACAAAGCCATTGATTTTATTGAATGGATTCAACACATCCACCAACATGTTCATGATATTTTACATAAATCCAATGCTAAGTACAAGCAACGCCATGATCAACACCAGGTGCCACACAAGTTTCAGGTGGGAGAAAATGTATGGTTGCATTTGTAGAAAGAGCGCCTTACAGGACCCCATTAGAAGCTTTGTCCACTTTGCTATAGACCTTACACCATCACTAAGGTTGTGGGTGATAATGATTTTGAGCTAAGTATTCCCCCCTTCCTTGGCTTGCACCTGGTGTTCAATATGAACCTCCTTCGACCATACTTTCCACCATTATTGGACACATCATAGATGACAGAGTAGTTGACACTGACAAAGCTCAACCCTAATTGCATGGAACAAGCCACCATTGATCAAATTGTGGACACTCATGTCAAGGGCACTCTTTAATAGAGGATCCAACTTTATCAGATTGTCAAAGCAGGACAACTCCTACACTAAGGCAAGTGGCTCACCCGGGGCCAAGTTCAACAAAAGTTACCCCATCTGATTTGGGAACTCAACGTAATGGAGACCATTACTTCCTAAGGGGGGAGGACTAATCCAAGTGGATATCAGTGGCCACCCACCTATTCCACTGGCTTAAAGAACAATTTTCCATTTTGACAGTTTTGTTTCTACATTTTTTCAGGTCTCGAACTTCTAGGATCGTTTTGAGGCCCTAAACGATGTTTTTTTATGTCGTGGGGCCTAGGCATATTTGTAGGCTTTGGCTTGGGCCTAGTCGAAATGTGTACTTCTCAGCTAGAACTTTCCAACGACCTACCAAGCGTGCCAAATGAAGATTGTATGCAAAATTATGCCCTTAGGAAGTTGACGTATCAACTAACCCCATTGGTGCCCACAAACCTTTTGGTGTTTGAATGTTTAGTGTTTCCTCATTGCTTCTTTATGATAAAAATGCCTTTCGACCTATTTGTAATGTCTTTGGCAAATGCACATAGCCGTCACATCTCTTCTTAGAGATACACTACCACCATTCAAGCGAGTTTGTTTCATTCTGGATTTTTATAGTTTCTACATATTCCCTTTATTAATAGAAGTCAAGTTTCATTGTATCTTGATGTTTTTGTTATAAATATATATTTCATTCGTTCCATTCATAAATCCGGATCACTCAAGTGAGCCAAATTTCGAGTATGTGTCTGTAATTGGGTTTCGAGGGTTTATATTATATTTGTGGTATATTTAGGGTTTGGTTTTATTCCCAGTGCCAAGTGACATGATCTCTTGAAGGATCTGCTCTTCAATCTTCCTATTGTTTCCATATCTTGGGGTTGATTTCCATCAGTCACAGTTTATAAGTAGAATTTTACGTTGAATCTCAACAAATAAATGACGAATTTGGATATCGTTTTGGTTTACAACTTATAACTGATGGTAAGTGTTGAAGCACATGTCTAAACATACACTTCATGTTACATTGCACGATATAAAATCAACACTTAACCTTTAGCTTTGTTGTTTCTGAGGGCCGACTGTCGTCATTGCATGATCTATAAAGGTTATACATTCATGTTGCAGAGTTCGTTTTGAGAATGAGATGTTGGAATTGAATGTCATAAGTGACTAGTAACAAATCTGGATTCTACCTTGACTTATGGATTCGATTAATATTTGCAATTATGGTATATGCATACCTGTTGGTTATAATTGTTGGTACATTGCTAACCATAAGTGTTAGAATATATGTTTAATAACCCGTTGATATTACATTAGATACACACATTTTGAGTTAATATCCTACGACCTAGCCACTGTTTGCATCATTGCTACTATTTATTGTTTTGGAAGGTTGATTTGGGTTACGATTAAGGCTTTAACAACACACATTTATGTATGCAAAATTTATTTTGATATTGGAGCACTTTGGGGCAAGTAAACACCCAACGTAATAACTTGATACATTGTGATCAAATTTTTAAAAAGCGTGTTCAAACAACCCACATTCTCTGGTTATATTTGCTGCAACAATTGTTTATTTACAACATACAATCTAAACACATAAATAATGCTAAAACACTATTCATCAAGAGTTGTTATTTTTGGTCAAGTTTGGTATAAATGAGATATGATCCATGCATCTGTGCTTAATTCAAACGTTGCATTTATGCATTGTATTTAAATATGAGTACGAGTTACATACTGGGAAATTGTTACAACAATAATACATGTGATGGTTTAAATAATTTATGTGGTGTTGGTATATTCATTGCAAATAGTTTGCTGTGCTACATAATTCAGGAGCAAATTTTGTGAATATCACATGCACCATTCATTTACTTAATTGGATATATTGTCATTGTTGATCATACATTGTCATTGATATTCCTTGTAAACGAATTTTTGTTGTTGTCTTCCTTAGCCCACTTTGAAGCCATCTCTTTGAGAAGTCAATTAAACTCAACCAAGTCCTTGTTCATACCCTCCTTTATAACAATGAGAAGACTTAGTTCAATCTTTAGGAAATCCCTCCTTAGATTGGAAACCCTAACCTAGAAAAGCGTGTTCAAACATCCCACATTCTCTAGTTATATTTGCTGCAACAATTGTTTATTTACAACATACAATCTAAACACATAAATAATGCTAAAACATTAATCATCAAGAGTTGTTATTTGTGGTCAAGTTTGGTATAAATGAGATATGATCCATGCATTTATGCTTAATTGAAACGCTGCATTGTATTTAACTATGAGTACGAGTTACATACTGGGAAATTGTTACAACAATAATACATGTGATGGTTTAAATAATTTATGTGGTGTTGGTATATTCATTGCAAATAGTTTGTTGCACTACATAATTCAAGAGCAAATTTTGTGAATATCACATGCACCATTCATTTACTTAACTGGATATATTGTCATTGTTGTTCATACATTGTCATTGATATTCCTTACAAACAATTTTTTGTTGTTGTCTTCCTTAGCCCACCTTGAAGCCATCTCTTTAAGAAGTCAATTAAACTCAATCAAGTCCTTGTCCATACCTGCCTTTATTACAATGATAAGACTTAGTCTGATCTTTAGGAAAGCCCTCCTTAGGTTAGAAACCCTAACCTATAAAAGTAAAAGCAAGGCCTTTGAAGTGACAATGGGTGACTTGCTTGTTTCGTTGCCCCAAGCTCCCCCTCACAAGGAGAGACTTTCCCTGGGCATCAATTTGAGTAGCAATAGGTTCTAATGATAATTTCAACCAAGAGAGTGGATAATTTCCAATTGCATTGCTTTTATATAAAGGTGGCGTGCTTAGAAGAAATGGGTGTCCTTAGGCATATGAGATAAAAGACAAAACATTAGGAACTAACTTGTAACATCATTTCTAAAGGTGGGGAATGAATAAAACACATACAATAGAGGAATGGATAAAACACATACAATACAACTAAGGAAGGGATAAAAATGAAGTCAATGGGGAATCAAACCAATTGCTTAACATATTATAGATATTTTAAAGATATTGAAAACACCATTTATGGAATTTTCTTTCATTATTAATGTTATTCGGCTAAGGTGGAAAATTAATATCAGTAAAACTTTAAAAACTTTGTCCATCCCTCATATTTGGCCCACTTGTAATGTTCTTTTTTAAAGAGGCTATTAAAAAAATAAAAATAAAAATTAAATCATGATAAAAAATATCACCACTCACTTAACCAACCAATGATTCCAAAACTAACTTATGCGCTCCTTGGTGAGTCTTTAAAACCACATTAACACTTAAAGGGTAAGTGTAAAAGGCGATCGATCAACCTCAACATTCCCCATTCAATCCGAGTTCGACAAAGCCACTGAGTTTATTGAATGGATTCAACACATCCACCGACAAGTTCATGATATTTTACATAAATCCAATGCTAAGTACAAGCAACACCATGATCAACAAGTTTCAGGTGGGAGACAAGGTCTACTTGCATTTGCAGAAAGAGCGCTTTACAGGACCCCATCAGAAGCTTTGTCCACTTCGCTATGGACCTTACACCATCACTAAGGCTGTGGGTGACAACGCTTTTGAGCTAAGTATTACCCCCTCCATTGGCTTGCACCTAGTGTTCAATATGGACCTCCTTCGACCATACTTTCCCCCATTATTGGACACATCACAGATGGCAGAGTAGTCGACACTGACAGAGCTCAATCCTGACTGCATGGAACACGCCACCATTGATCAGATTGTGGACACTTAGGTTAAGGGCACTCTCTAACAGAGGGTCCAACTTTATCGGATTGTCAAAGCAGGGTAACTCCTACACCAAGGCAAGTGCCTCACCTGGGGCCAAGTTCAACATAAGCTACCCCATCTAATTGGGGAACTCAACGCAATGGAGACCATTGCTTCCTAAGGGGGGAGGACCGATCCAGGTGGATATCAGTGGCCACCCACTTATTCCTTTGGCTTAAAGAACATTTTTCCATTTTGGCAGTTTTTTTTCTACATTTTTTCAGGTCTCGAACTTCTAGGGTCGTTTTGAGGCCCTAAATGATGTTTTTTTACGTCGTGGGGCCTAGGCATATTTGTAGGCTTTGGCTTGGGCCTGGTCGAAATGTGTACTTCTCAACTAGAACTTTCCAACGGGCTACCGAGCGTGCCAAACAAAGATCGTATGCAAAATTATGCCCTTAGGAAGTTGACGTATCAACTAACCCCATTGGTGCCCACAAACCTTTTGGTGTTTCATCTCCTAGGGTTAGGTTTTTTGATGTTTAGTGTTTCCTCATTGCTTCTTTATGATAAAAAGGCCTTTCGACCTAATTGTAATGTCTTTGGCGAATGCACGTAGCCGTCACATCTCTTCTTAGAGATACACTACCACCATTCGAGCGAGTTTGTTTCATTATGCATTTTTACAGTTTCAACATATTCCATTTATTAATAGAAGTCAAGTTTCACTGTATCTCTATGTTTTTGTTATAAATCTATATTTCATTCGTTCCATTCATAAATCTGGATCACTCAAGTGAGCCAAATTTCGAGTATGTGTATGTAATTGGGTTTCAAGGGTTTATATTATATTTGTGGCATATTTAGGGTTTGGTTTTATTCCCAGTGCCAAGTGACATGATCTCTTGAAGGATTTGCTCTTCAATCTTCCTATCGTTGCGATATCTTGGGGTTGATTTCCATCAGTCACAGTTTATAAGTAGAATTTTACGTCGAATCTGAACAAATAAATGACGAATTTGGATATTGATTTGGTTTACAACTTATAACTGATGGTAAGCGTTGAAGCACATGTCTAAACATACACTTCATGTTACATTGCACGATATAAAATCAACACTTAACCTTTAGCTTTGTTGTTTTTGAGGGCCGACTGTCGTCATTGCATGATCTATAAAGGTTATATGTTCATGTTGCAGAGTTTGTTTTGAGAATGAGATGTTGGAATTGAATGTCATAAGTGACTAGTAACAAATCTGGATGCTACCTTGACTTCTGGATTCGATTAATATTTGCAATTATGGTATATGCATACCTGTTGGTTATAATTGTTGGTACATTGCTAACCATAAGTGTTGGAATATATGTTTAATAACCCATTGATATTACATTAGATACACTCATTTTGAGTTAATATCCCACGACCTAGCCACTGTTTGCATCGTTGCTACTATTTATTGTTTTGGAAGGTTGATTTGGGTTACGATTAAGGCTTTAACAACACACATTTATGTATGCAAACTTTATTTTGATATTGGAGCACTTTGGGGCAAGTAAACACCCAACGTGATAACTTGATACATTGTGATCAAATTTTTAAAAAGCGTGTTCAAACATCCCACATTCTCTGGTTATATTTGCTACAACAATTGTTTATTTACAACATACAATCTAAACACATAAATAATGCTAAAACACTATTCATCAAGAGTTGTTATTTGTGGTCAAGTTTGGTATAAATGAGATATAATCCATGCATCTGTGCTTAATTCAAACGCTGCATTTATGCATTGTATTTAAATATGAGTACGAGTTACATACTGGGAAATTGTTACAACAATAATACATGTGATGGTTTAAATAATTTATGTGGTGTTGGTATATTCATTGCAAATAGTTTGATGCACTACATAATTCAGGAGCAAATTTTGTGAATATCACATGCACCATTCATTTACTTAACTGGATATATTGTCATTGTTGTTCATACATTGTCATTGATATTCCTTACAAACAATTTTTTGTTGTTGTCTTCCTCAGCCCACCTTGAAGCCATCTCTTTGAGAAGTCAATTAAACTCAACCAAGTTCTTGTCCATACTCGCCTTTATTACAATGATAAGACTTAGTTCGATCTTTAGGAAGGCCCTCCTTAGGTTAAAAACCCTAACCTAGAAAAGTAAAAGCAAGGCCTTTGAAGTGACAATGGGCGACTTACTTGTTCCGTTGCCCCAAGCTCCCCCTCACAAGGCGAGACTTTCCTTGGGCATCAATTTGAGTAACAATAGGCTCTAATGATAATTTCAACCAAGAGAGTGGATAATTTCCAATTACATTGCTTTTATATAAAGGTGGCGTGCTTAGAAGAAATGGGTGTCTTTAAGCATATGAGATAAAAGACAAAACATTAGGAACTAACTTGTAACATAATTTCTAAAGGCGGGGAATGAATAAAACACATACAATAAGGGAGTGAATAAAACACATACACTACAACTAAGGAAGGGATAAAAATGAAGTCAATGGGTAATCAAACCAATTGCTTAACATATTATAGATATTTTAAAGATATTGAAAATACCATTTATGAAATTTTCTATAGTTATTAATGTTATTGGGCCAAGGTTGAAAACTAGTATCACGAAAACATTAAAAACTTTGTCCTTTCCTCATATTTGGTCCACTGTAATGATTTTTTTTTAAAGAGGCTATTAAAAAATAAAAATAAAATCAAGGAAAAAAATATCACCACTCACTTAACCAACCAATGATTCCAAAACTAAAAAATATCACCACTCACTTAACCAACCAATGATTCCAAAACTAACTTATGCGCTCCTTGGTGAGTCTTTAAAACCACATTAACACACTTAAAGGGTAAAGTGTAAAAGGCGATCGATCAACCTCAACATTCCCCTAAATGTTGATGTCCTTTATTCGGCCGACCAGTATGTATTATATGATGAATATATTCTATATAAGGTACACCCGCACAAACAAATGAAGGTAGCGTTGGAGCAAAAGTGAGACCGGCAGTAATCGGTAAACCCTAATCACAGGGCAATTCAACAAAACAAAACCCTTATAATAATATATTGACCAAGACAACAAAGAAAGGAAAGAGCGAGAACACCATACTGCTCTGTTCTCTTCGTTATCTCTTTCTTCGGCCCTTCCTGCTCACACAACAGGTTCTTTTCTAGCTTATTTTTCCTCCGTATTTTCTCATGCCTGTCTATGTTTTGGCAAATTAGATCATTTTTAAGTGGAAAAATGACCGGTGTTTCTGTTTTCGTTCGTCCTGTGAGTTTTTCTGCTCATATATGTTCACGGTTCAATCAGTGCACATATTTGTTTGTTGGGTTTCTTTAGTTTTTTATTGGATAGAGCTAAAAGTATCATGAAGCTTCTCTGGTGTTTTTGTTGTATGCACGAGGGTTTGAGGGATCTTTTTGTTGCATGATGGGGTTTTCAATTGGGTCCTTTTTATTCTTTGTTTTCTTTTTCGGCTGCTTTGCGGTTTTGCTGTAGGGCTTGCGTTTGTATACATATTTTAATTTGCAGAGCTTGTTATAGTATAATAGGAATTTTATTTGCAGTTCTCATGGCAATGACCTTGATCTTAGTATATTTTACACTATATTTTATGTTTAAGACTCTGTTTCTAATAGCTTGTTACATATTGAAGTTCCGTTCGTTTGTGGATTGCATGTGTAGTAAACCCTCACGAGCCGCTGAAAGTTTTTAAGAAAAGACTGCTTGTCTTGAGTCTTTACTAATTCGACTAGAAATAAACCCTAGTTTTTTTATTTTTTATTTTCTTAAATTTTTAGCGCATATTTTGACAACTACGCAAATTTTATTGCATGCTATTTTCTATTGTTTTGACAATCGCCACCGTGGTCGTGGCATGGTGTTGAAAATTGTTTGGTGGTAAAGATGGTGGCGTCTCACGCCATGAACGGTGCTTGAGTTCTCCCCAGAAGCCTATATAAGCTCTTGGGGTCAGATGTAAGTACTGGGTATTTTTGACGTCAGAGTGCCCTCTTTCTGCTCCAGTTTAGCTGGAGGAAAGTGCTTATTATCAGCGGTTTGCTCTAAAAATGAGCCACAAATGTGCATGCTTGTGATATGCCTGACATATTCCGAGCAATGTAATGGCTCTCGAGTTCATAGATGAAGCACCTTCGAAAAGTTGCAGATGAAGTTTTGTTTTGCCAATCATTGCAGTTTATCATTGTTTGCTCACGTTGACATTGAGTTTTCAGTGACACTGTGTTATGCATTAGTAATAATTGTTTGTTCTGATACTTGTTTGTTCGTCAACGGTTGGCTTTCACACTCTGCATCATATTTGCTTGTTTACCGGTTTTCGCAATCTACCCGGTCTATAAGACCTCTTCATGTAGAGTCAGAATAGGAATTTAATTTTAAACATAATTTAAATCGAAATTATGTCAAGGATTTTGGGTATTTACGATCTTGTTAGTGTGGGGTGTATCAGCTCATTTACGAAATTTATTCATTTATGACTTCTTAGCATAGGAGTTTAAAAATCAATTATTCCCTAAGAATATAAAATTTCCTAATTATGAAATTTATGTATTCATGGCTTTTTAAATATATGGCATAAAAATTAGTCAATAATAGGTTGTACATCTCATCAATCAGGAAAGAGGCTGATTCTAACTTTCACAATGGCTGGAAGAAATCGCCTACCTGCACACCCTCTCAAGGGCGGTCCACGGGGAATGCCTCCAATGCGAGAGGGCCCTTATGCTAGGGGTCCAGGGCCTTTGCCACCTCATCCTGGCCTTGTTGAAGAGATTCGTGATGGCCCCTTTGGAAGAGGCCCAGGTCCTCTGCCCCCACACCCTGCATTGATCGAGGAGAAGCTTGCAGCTCAGCATCAAGAGATTCAGGGACTACTTGTGGAGAACCAGCGGCTTGCTGCCACTCATGTAGCTTTACGACAGGAACTTGCATCAGCGCAGCAGGAGCTACAACACATGAATCATATGGCTGCTAATATGCAGGCTGACAAAGAGCACCATCTCAGGGAGTTGTATGACAAATCTATGAAGCTAGAAGCAGATTTGCGTGCAAATGAGCCAATGAAAGCTGAACTTATGCAGCTGCGTGCAGATAATCAGAAGATGGGTGCTATCAGGCAAGAAATGACAGCTCAGGTGCAAGCACTTACACAAGATTTGGTGAGAGCTCGAGCAGATATGCAGCAGGTGGGTGCCATGAGGGCAGAGATAGAAAGCATGCACCAGGAGCTGCAACGAGCAAGGTAGTTATAATCTCTTTTAGTCTATTTAATACTATGCAAATGTTGTATGTAATATTATGCAGCTGCTCATATGCATGGTCATACTTATTTTGCATTGCTTACATTTGTATTGCTGATTTTTTTGTAATTATAATCTACAAAACACTCCAAAGATGATGAACTTGTTTGTTTATTTTTGTATTCTATTGTTGAATATATAACTGCAGAACTGCCATTGAATATGAGAAGAAGGCACGTGCTGACCAGCTGGAGCAGGGTCAGGCAATGGAGAAAAACTTGATCTCAATGGCTCGTGAAGTTGAGAAACTTCGAGCTGAGCTTGCAAATGCTGACAAGAGAGGGCGTGTTGCTGCAAACCCTGGTAAACTAGTATATTGATTCGAGATCTCTTAGTTTATTTGTCCAAGTATTTTACATTCTGAAGTCCTTGATTTATCCTTATCCTATTTTTCGTAACTAATTCTTTTAGTTTAAGCTAATTGTAACAAAGTCAAATGTGTGCTGAGTTAAGACTCAAGAGTTAGCTAATTTGTGGTATTTCTATTAGGTGGAGCATATGCTGGGAACTATGGTGGTGCAGAAATGGGCTACTCGGGTGGTGCTTATGGTGATGGTTATGGCGTGCACCCGGTATGTTTTTATTTCTCATTTGAAACA
>ML779082.1:623027-658322 GCA_009831015.1 Picea engelmannii | reverse complement strand
AGCTTGCACCTGAATTCAATGTGAACCAACTCGGAACTGGTCAAAAGGGTTCCTGAGTGCATGCATTTAATTGTGAATTGTGTAGGCTGGTGTGATAATGAGGCCATTAGACAGTTCTATGAAATGCTCTGCATGGGCCATCTCAGGGTTGAACCTTACAGGGTATGCCCCCAAATTTCTAAAGCGGTCCAACAACATATGTATATAAGATGCATATATTCAGAGAGTATGAAAGTAGTAGAGTATTCTAGATTGTCTTGTACAGTCAGGGATGATTTCAAGGATGGAAATTTATTTTAAAATGTAGAAACCTTGGTGAATCTTACTAATCCTTCATATGTCAACTATAAATGTTTGGCGATATTTTTGTAAAAATATTTTATATAATTTTTATAAAATTTTGGCGATTGTTAAGGTAAATTAATTGTACCCTATAGAATTTGGGCGAATAATTTTTAAAAAAGCGAATCTTGATTTTGGAAAAACCATGGAAAATTAGCCCATGAGCAAAATTTAGCCCCTCTAAAATCATCCATGCTTGTACTGCCTACTATATTCTGTACTTAGTCAAAATAATAAGTTGCTGTATTGAAGTGAATGTGTTTTGCTTTTTTATTGGAAAGGAGGTTTCATTTCACTTTTTATTCATTATGTTGGTTTTTACAATATTTCTATAATACTTTTCTTGTTCATAGAGGTTGTCTAATTACTTCAAAGCTAATCATGGTTATTTTGTCGACAGGCAGGAATGTTCCTTCCAGATTTCAGACACTGCTCCAGAGTCCAAATATCATTAATATCAAGTAGCATTGACAAGAATGGAAGTTGTATCGTTACTGAAAGTTAAGTTGGGAAATTTATCACTTCTACAATATTTAAGTCTTTTTGATGGCTGTTTGTACGGATATAGTGAATTGATTAGTTTTTCTACATAGCAGCTTCAAAAAAGCGTAGCTGTGAAGGTTCACCTCAGTTTCTTGTTCATGCCTTTCTTAGACCTCTCTCTGGAGACTTAAAAAAAGGTGGCTCATGATTAAACAAGATCGCAAGGTGCTAGAGAAAAAGAATGCGATGGTCTCAATGTACACATACATGTTGTATAATAGGCACGTTGTCTAATAGGCGATCCTTCAATGTCTGTCTTAGTATTAATTTTTAATGCTATTTCCTTGTGTTTTATTGTTTTGTTTTCCTGTTGTGGCTTATATGCGGTAAGGTAAGGCAACACTCTTTTAAATAGGTCTTTCTTAGTGTCAAATATCTTTTAATGTGCAGGACTCAACAGCTGTTTTCTGAATCTTGGAAGCAGCAAAATTCTCAGTTTAGCTGTTTGCACTATTATGTGGGAGGGGAGATAATGATCCCAAGTAATGATGGTTTGGTGACTTGGAATAATAACTGAACAAACTATGGATGTGAAGCTGTATTCCAGCCATCTGGAAATCCAATCCCCAATGTTTCCTACGCGACCTAACCTCTGACAACGAGTTTTATCATGAAAGTTTGACTTCAATTGAGGAATGTGCTGCAAAAGATTAGTCTGAAATGCCTTGAAAGATGGAATGAGGAGGGGTTCTCCGCATGCAAGGATTCTAAGGTGGGGCCTCAATTCCTCTCTTTTCGTTATTGAAGATGATAGGAAGGTTAAAGTTTGGATGTCCATTTTGGCCCTTTTGTATATTAATCAGTTTGGAGCAATGGTTAGCTGGCCTGTTAAATCTTAAATGGAGCTGAATGCAAATCGAGTAGCCATCAGAAATATGTTGATATTTCTTTATAGGCACGCAGTTCTGCTTTTAGCAACAATGGCACTCATTAATGGTATGGGCAGTTTTTCCTCTATTTTTATGTAAGAGAGTCGGCAGTATAGCGATAGTAAACAAGGATGTCGAAATATTTTTTTTTTATGAAGATGGGACTGTCTGAGTACTCACAATGTCTGAACCTGTGTTTTGAACTTCCAGGGAGTAAAACCATAACCATAACGTAATCTTGGACAGTTTGAATGCCATTTTGTATATTAATTAAAAAATCTTTCATTTAAAAAAATGAAAAAAATTACATTCTCAATCTGGTATGCCTGTATTATGTGGCAGTGCTTAAGATTTATATGTATTTACGATAACAGATTTTACCTGAACTTGAAAAGTAATTTTATCTCCGAAGATCTAGCTGGGCTGATACAAAGTACTATTTTACAAAACTAAATCTTTTTAATTGTAATTTTTTTCATTACAAATCTTAGCAAACAAGGATAAACTGTCCAAACCGATGATGTATTACTTAATGAGCATCCAGTGTGAGTATTGTTTTGTTATTTAAAATCGTTGCTGGATCACAGATGCAGCGTGCAGATTAGTATTGTTTCTGTTATTTTCAAAAGTGGATAAATTATTTTCACCAGTTATGCTATGAACTATCATCCCATTAATTTTCGCTAGCTATGCTATGAACTTTAAGAGTTTGATTTATGACGAGTGATTCTTTGTATTATAAAATATGAAGTTTTTATCTGGCACTTGGACCGCTGGTTGTTTTCGTGGGTACAAATATAGTCTTTCCCAGGTTTTTGAACTCTTCCTCGCTCATTGTCACATTCATATTTGCGCATTTTGTTAGCATCATTTAACGTGGCCGAGCCTCCTGGTCTTCGTTTCCTGGCTCATTGTTTCAAACGTTCACTGTATGGAGGGCCATTCTGGGGTTTTATTGTCTCTTTATGTAAACGTTATCTTTTAATGCCCCACCTCGTGATTAAAGGGAGTGAACTTTTGCCTCCATTAAGTTTAAAGAAAGTTTTAATATCACTCTAAACAGGTTTCATCACCTTTTTGCTGCTCATCTGTAATTATCAGGGCTGGTTTACCATATACTTTGTTATTTTTTTCAAGTCATTATATCATTACCTTTTCTGCAATATTTATTTGGTTTATTGACATCATAATAACAACATGCAAAAGTCAACCAACCTTTTATCCAGTGGTGTCAATCCATCCTGTTGATGTGGGGAAAAAGCTCTTCAACAGAGATTTTATCTCCGATGTGTGGTCTCAGTTAGACTTCACACCATTTGGGGTGGATTTTTGGCTCGATACCTGTTACTTTAGAGGAGATGGTGTGGTGCCAATCTATCCTGTTGATGTGGGGAAAATGCTCTTCAACAGAGATGTTATCTCTGATGTGAGGTCTCAATTAGACTTGAGATCCATCTGGATTTTTGGCTCATTAACTGTTACTTTAGAGGAGATGTTTATAGAATGCATAATATATTATGTTAATATCCCACGTGTAAATTGTAAATTATCTAACCTATCCTAGTTAGAACAAGATTTTAACCAGTGAATAAAAGAGTAGTTATATGTCCCTGCACGTGTAAATTGTAAACTAATCTAACCTATCCAAGTTAGAACAAGATTTTAACCTGTGAATAAAAGTGTAGTTATACGTCCCTGCAGATACTTGCGAAACAGAGTTATTTAAGAAATACAGAACATTCAAGCATGAACAGAAATGCAAAGCAGTAGTCTGTTAGAACACTACCATTTAGTCTCCCAACTCAGACCAATATATCATATGAGCAAGACATAATATGAAACCATAAATCCATTGCAAAATAGATAACAGCAAAAGCATAGAGCCTTACAATGGCATTAAATGATAATATTAACACCAGAAGTTCATAACATAAAACCCATAAATCCATTGCAAATTAGTTAACTATAAAATAATACAGCCTTACAATGGTATTAAACACTAGAAATGTACAACATACACAGCATAACACCATTGTTCTTTGAAAATAGCTCGAGGGCTTCTTTTCATTATGATTCTAAAAAATGTTATGAACCTACAATCACTGAAAAGTCCCTTTTACAATGAATTCGTGGGCTTATAAAGCTTTCACCCTGATACCTTTTTGGAACTTGACTTACATTTTGGGCCACGTTCTTGATATTTAATATTGAGCTTTGAAAAAATGCAACCCCTGTGGATGTTGTTGTAGCAATTGGATCTCCTTTGGGGTTATCCATTAAAGGTGTTTCAGTTGTAACTGTGAGTTTGGGATTTCCCGATAACTTTATGTCTTATGTGATTGCTTAACTATTTTCCTTGTTTTGTTAAAAATGGAGTCGCTGACTGCGGCCCTATTCGACTTGGAAGATGTGAAATGGCCTCCCGTCATATGTGAAATGTCCTCCTGTCATTGCAGTTCTAGGCATGCCATACGAAGTTTTCGGGAATCAACGTCCATTGGTTCTAATAAGCTTCATGACCTCCTGTCATTGCAGTTCTATGCATGCCATACGAAGTTTTCGGGAATCAACGTCCATTGGTTCTAAGCTTCATGCTTCTTCCTCCCTTTTCTCTCTCTTTCTTTCCTCTTCCCACTGAAGCCTTAGTGTTTCAACGTCCTTTTCTAACCTCTCCTTTTCTGTCAATGTTGCTGTTGTTGATGCTCCAGCTTCCCTTTTTAATCTTTACTAAACTTGATCTTTTTGCATATCGCTTTTTCTGGCTTTTGAGTTCTTGCCCATCATTCCAGCTTCCCTTTTTATTCTTTACTACTTAACTTGTTCTTTTTGCATTCGCTTTTTCCGGCTTTAGAGTTCTTGCCCATCATTACTTTATCTTGGCTTTTGACTTCTTGTAAGATGATCTATACTTGCAGGCTTAGTGGTGTTCACCTATCGCTTATTTAACATCTTTAATGCTGTAGGCTCTAGCATTGAAAGGAAGTGGAGGTCACAATGCTACATACCAGTGGTCGATTTCTCCAATTGCATGAATGGCTCTTTTCGACATACACGGCTCTCTTTCACATACACTTTGTGGACACATAAGTTCTGCTGATAAAGTGGAGCTGCAAATTGCTTGCGCCAACCCATTCTAGTATAGTATATGTTGGGTAAATTATATTTGATAATTTCCGTTACATTTAATGTCAACTAGGGGTTCATAAATTTTCAAGATGTAATGAATGAAAGCAAAATAGAAATTGACAAGCTCAAATGAAATCAATGAAAATTAACACCAAAATATGTATTAACATTAGATTGCAAGATCACGTCTTTTATGATCACGTCTTCAATGACTTATTGTCTTAGTGGTTAGCTAAGATACAAGAAAAACCAAATTAAAGCAAACTAGATTAAATTAAAGCAAACTAGATTAAAAGACTTTTGTAAAACCAAATTAAAGCAAACTAGATTAAAGCAAACTAGATTAAAAGACTTTTGTAGTGGTTAGCTAAGATACAAGAAAACCAAATTAAAGCAAATTAGATTAAAAGACAATGGCAATATGAAAGTAAATGTAGAATTTACCCAAAACTGACATTCAAATTATTCAAGAGGTTACACAAAGACCAAATCCACAAAATTCCTAATTAATTTTATATCAACAAAATAATGTGATGTAAAGATTTCAAGGAAACACACTTCAGAGATTAATCCTCAAAAAAGAAACATGTAGAATTTACCCAAACTGACATTCAAATTATTCAGGAGGTTTACACAAAGACCAAATCCACAAAATTCCTAATTAATTTTATATCAACAAAATAATGCGAGGTAAAGATTTCAAGCAAACACACTTAAGAGATTAGTCCTCAAAAGAAACATATGTGTTGGGGTTAATTCTATATACAAGAATGAATGAGATTGAGGTATGTGTTAGTACAAGATTAATTTTATTCTATATGGATATAAAGATTTCAAGGAAACACACTTCAGAGATTAATTCTCTAAAGAGAAACACCCGAGAAAAAAAAGAGACGTATGTGTTGGGGGTTAATTCTATGTACAAGAATGAATGAGATTGAAGGTATGTGTTCGTACAAGATTAATTTTATTCTATATGGAACAAAACAATGTTTTAAATATATTAAATAACAAAATAAAAGAAGGATATATATAAATAACAATTTTTCTATATGGAACGAAACAAACTTACATAACAACGTAATTAATATGAAATAACTTAACCTACATAACATCATGATAATAACATAAACCTACATAACAACATAATTAATATGAAAACAAAGTAACATAATTCACATATCTCCAAATGAAATAAACATTATATAAAACAATGTAAAGTTACAAAGTTATCACTAGAGCACTAGTGACAATCTAAAGAAATTAACCACATGTAATATGATGTAAATACAATGTCACTGACATGCATGCAACAATGTATAACATGTTATATACACGACACAACATGAATGCAATAACTATAACACATTACATTCAAAATGGTATAACACAGTATATATACATGGAACAACACAATCCAACATGAAAATGAAGCCTATGTGTATCTATATGACATGCACAAATATATACTTTACTTTTGATATTGTGCAACGCTAGATTGCCAGAACAAAGAGTTGCAAGTGTAAGAAGTAAATGAAAGGTTGTGCGAGGAGAAGGTGTTATGGAGAGCAGATTTAACATGTTTTCTCCTATTATTCTGCCCACCCTCACTAGTTTACCATAAATATTGTCAAGCCATTGGCACAAGAAGCCATCTTCAGAAATGGGGTTGCTCTTCTCTTTTCACAATTTTGCTCTTCCTCACCCTCGACAACGGAGATTCAGAGCCCGCCTCTTGATGATCCAAAGCCAATTTACAAAGTACGGTTGTAACTAATGCTGGGAAAAGAGTGTCATGATTTGCATCGTGAGAGACAAATTTCAATTTAGACATATCCGATTGACCTTCTTCCCTAGTAGTAGTACCTACGTTGTAACAATATAAACTCTCCATGGTCCTGGGCAATTCCCAAGCTGCTAGAAGGCCAATAACAACACAATCCAACATGAAAATGAAGCCTATGTGTATCAATATGACATGCACAAAGATATACTTGACTTTTGATATTGTGCAACGCTAGTTTGCCAGAACAAAGAGTTGCAAGTGTAAGGAGAAGTAAATGAAAGGTTATGTGAGGAGAAGGTGTTCTGGAGAGCAGATTTAAGTAGATTTAACATGATTGAAAGGCAGAGTCTGAGAACAAAATCAGTGGCAATAGATAAATCTATAGAGATGGACAACATGTTCGGTAATGTACAACAAATCGAGATTTAGGGAAATCTGGAATTGAATGCGGATATTAGTGTAATGAATATACTTGATATTGCACTGATGTGTGAAGATTAAGAACATTGAGATAGTACTGATCTGAAGATTGTTCTCATGAATTCTTAAACAATACAAAATATAATTTAAATGTCAATAAAAATACCACACTATTGATATAAAATTAAATGAAAATGACAATCTAAAGTCATTAATGAAAAGCCAGGATGTTACCCGGATCGAGAGGCCCTTCTTGACTTGGACAACACCTATAGAAACTTAGATAAAAAAGTGGATCGAAATTCTTTCAATAACCAGTTATCCATTAATGAAATGAAATAAGCTTACAGTCGGATGCCCAACCTTTGTTACAACAATTTTCTGCAATAATCAACTTATTGATAATTAATCCCCCATACACTATAGTTGCTGCAACATTTATACAAATTGCCAATTGAACTAATACCTATAATTAGTTGATTTGGCAAATCAATCAAATCAATACATAACAATTTTGTTTATTTTTTAGAAAGTTATGGCTCATAGAACTGCATAATCTTTTACAAAAATATTATCAAATATATACCAAAAACGAATTCCTCGTAATAGCAAGCTCTGACTTGATTCTCGTATCTTCAATTTTGCTTTTAGATAGCTGCAACCAATAGAGAATCTCATACTAATTTGATCGGTCTGGTAACTATTATGTGCATATGGATAGTCTGCGCATACGACCTTTTGATGTTAACCCAAGACCACATCGGTGGATTTGGGCATTTGTATGTGGTGTTTTCAAATCTGGGTGTAATCATGAAATTTGTGCAAGTGTTAGTTAAAGAACCAACCGTTACTTTCAAACTGTGCTTTTGTTTGGAAAACGGTCCATGTGGTACCCAATTTGCCATGTTGAGAAAAAATCCCATGTTCTAGATTCTTCATATTCATCTTCATTTGCATGAAAATTGAGGTGGAAGTTGACTCTCTCGAACTTTTGTTAATTTCAGGCTGAATTGTTGTTCTTGAGTTGGAGGTCCACACATGTGACCTAGACACATTCTAACACATGTGAGAGCATGTCGACGTCGCTACGGAGAAAACCCATGTTCTCAATTTTTTCCTAGAAATGCGTGAATATGCCGAACAATGACGGGTACCAGAATGGCAATGATGGTGCGGGAACACTGAATTGATCATGCTAGTACAAGAATTTAATCACTAAAAACATAGAAAACGATGTATTAACCACATTGGATATATAATGGTGATTGATGATGTTTAATGAGGGTTTATGGTGTGTCTTAATAACTAAATGTCGGAAATGGTTTAAAAATAATGGCTTTATTGGACGGGGAAATATGACAAAAAGGAAGCCCAACATTTCCCCAAACCCAAGGATTTGCATGTCCTCATGCAAACAAGCACTTGTAAATCTTTATCCAATGTTCATTGTATACTCTGCTTAATTATCTCGCATGAGTAGGTATTTGTTATATGTAGGTATTGGTTCTTGTGGTGCAACACTCTGAAAACTGATTATTCGTCATAGATTAGTTTAAAACAAAGAAACAAAATTATCATGAAAATCGAGGACAAGCAAGGGATGGGTTATAACAGAGTGATGGCGAATGCTAGGAGTGTGGAGAATGGTTTGTTATCATGAAGTTGGACACCTTTATACTCTGTATCTTACATTCATTTTAGGACCAAGATTTTGTTGATGTTTTGGTAGCTGCAGGAGCTATTAACCTCCATGTGTAACCTTTGACTTAGAATAAAATATTCTGGAAGCAAGTGAACAACTAAACAGAGGTTAGAAAACCTTAGGGAAGAAGTTGGCCTCAAGAGAAATAATATTAAAAAGTAATAGACATCCAAAAGGAGAAGTTGACCCTAGTTAACTGGGCAGTTTAGTATAAATAGGCAGTTGCGTAGTTCATTTGTACACACTCACTTAGCAAGTGCGCAAGTCTAGAAGATTGCAATTGCAACTAGAGGTGCGCAAGTCTCGGAGCAACAACTACAGTTGGAAGGGGTGCAAGTCTGGAAGAGTAGTGTGCCAATTGTGAGTATTTCTCTTGTGCGCTTCTCTTGGAGAAAATATATGTTCTTCTTGTATGGCTATTGCGCTGCTGCTGCAACAATTGTGGCTAGGGTTTATTTGTTGGTTCTGAAGTAGGCTTGCTAGAATTATTCTAGGTAAAGGTTAGTGTGTTTAGGGGTGGCATATGTGAATGCCTATGGTTGGGTGACAATGATGTGACATTGTCAATGGTTAAATACACATACCAAAATTTTAATATGGTATCAGAGCTAGTTTCCTTCGTAACAGTCTAACTGCTGGAAGGAAAATTCTCAGTTTCCCCCATTTTTAAGTTCGCTGAGCACTTATTGAACCCATTAAAAGGGTCGCATAAGTAGGATGCATATTTTCCCCAGATCAGATATGCAAATTTATGAAGTTGATAAATTAGGGTCTCCTCATAAAACCCTAGGTCTGTAGTACCAGTTGCAGTTGCAGTGCCAGTTCCTTTGTGCTAGTTGCATCACTAGATGCAATACCACTTACAGTACCAATTACAGTTCCTCTGGACCAGTGAAGTTTTTGTGAACCGTTGGGCCCAATCTTTGGTTGTCCTAGTGTGCCTTACTCTAGTGCATCTCCAACTACCTTTAGATTGCAAGTTGGAGCACTTTGAAGTTTCTGGATTCATCATTCTTTGCCGCTACTGCCAATGGTATGTACTTGTATATGTTTAAACTGTATCGTTATCTTAGGGGCATTTGCATGAGAAGAGATATTTTGTCCAAGCAACAATTGTAGATCCAAAGAGATTTTAGATCCTGCACATTCATAGGAACAACGTGCTTAAGGTCCGATTGTTTTGATATGCCTCTAGCTATTATGGAATTATTGTGATCTTATGAACATCTAGTTGTATTTTGGTATATTGAAGTTAAGATTATCATACTAACCTTTGGTAAAAGTTAAAGTTATAAGCTGACTCTAGTCAAAGTATTAGATTATTTAAGGTTTAGATTTTCGAGTTTACTTGCATTATATTCCGTAACTCAGATTTCTATCAAGAAAGCATATTGTCTTAGTACATGGGACAGGTTGGAGAGAATACTTGTCATCTTGAGTGAAAGAGACTTGGAAGAAAAACAACAACACTCATTCTTGAAGATAAGATTCCAGGTTCCAGGTTTGATTGATTAAATTGATAAGTTTCCAATTTGTACATATCAAGTTTGATAATTCCTACATTACAAGTAAACACTAGTTGTGACAACAATCCTTGAAAGGTTCTATCACTGCTAGATGCAATGACTACTTGGTAGCATGTGGGTAATATTGATACAAATGCTTATTGTACTTGTTTGTAAGATGAACTAACATTTCCTTTAGGAGATACTTCTGGTTTTGCTTCCAGGCAGGTCACTTTGGTAATGATATATTGATTACCATGAAATTGTCTTTTATTCTTGTCAATATATGTATGTTCTTATGTAAATGCTATTATATTGGAAATACCTTTGCTCTTGTCTTGGGTAGATTATCTTGTAGATTCCATGGAGGTTACCATGAAGGAATGATTGGTCACAACACTAGAAGAGTGTTGTTCCTATTTCTTATTATTGCATTTTTATTTTGGCTCTTGGTCCAGGCATGTCACAGGTGATAGCTCTAAGAAGGAGCTACTGTGGCGATTGTTCTTGTTATTGTTTTTATTATTATTATAAGAGTATTATTCTTGTCTATTGTTTTCCCTTGTTGTTGATCTTGTTCTGGGCAGGTCACATATGATAACTATGAGGGAAGCTATAGTGACGGTTGAAGGAGGCAACATATTAGATGGTCTCTAGTTTGAGACATGGAGAAGACTACCCAGATAAGAAGTTGTATACTCGACCGCATACATCCATGTACCGAAGAAAAAGAGGACGAAGTAGGGTACTTTTGCGAGATACAAAGTATCTCATATGGAGATTGATTGTAAGGAGCAGAAGGCTCCAAAGATGACCAAACAAATCCCTCTAGTATAGTTGATCACTCTTTAGATCAACAATAAGAGTTAGTAGAGCCAGATGGGTCTACCCATAATCGTTGTAGTAACCAGGAAGAGACCAACATGGTCCCGTGACACTTCGCAGGATGTAAAGACATAACATTGATAATCCATATCATGAGAAGCAGATGGCTCCATAAGTGGTGAGGAAGGCGACCACACCTAGTACCGGATCAAAAGGAGCTAGAGTTCATAGGGAGTCATCCCTTATAATCCAATAGGGAGGAGCAACCTCCCCAGGACCGTTCATAGGAGACTTTAGAAGAAATCATCACACATAGAGGGAGTAGATGGCTCCAAAGATTATATAGACTTAGAGGGAGTCAAGCTTCATAGGGAGCATGGAGACTTAGAGTGATCTTGATTTCATAGAGAGTCAGTGGTTTAGAGACTTTCATTCAGAAAGTATTCCTCCTCAGATTCAGATGGGAGAGAGACGTCTTCCAGGACTGACAGACAGGTGCCATGAATTGAGGAGGCTAGATCGAAGTTTCAGAGGCTTTGATAAGATATGAGACCTCCTGAGAATATTTCCTTGTTTCGGTGACAAAGGAGGAAACTAGTCAGAAGGATTGGGATATGGATCTTTTGCCTTAAGACCAGAAAGGGAGTTAGTGGTGACTTCCAAATTGATCTACAAGATCAAACATGTTACTGATGGCACCATAGAGATGTACAAAGCTTGATTTGTGTCTAGAGGATTCTCCCAACAAGAGGGAGAAGATTACGATAAGACAATTGCTCTAGTAGTTAGAAGAAGTGTACATAGAACAACCATAAGATACATGAGAAGGAGTCTCATGTTTGCAGATTGAAGAAATATTTGTACATGCCTAAGTAGGCACCCAGAGCATGATATGTCGGATCATACAGTTTTCTGATGAGCTTGGGCTTTACCAAGTGTAAAGCAGATTTCAATCTTTACTACAAGGTTGTGGATGGTGGACTAGTGATATTAATATTATATGTGGATGACCTTTTTCTAATAGGAGACGAGAAAATTATCACTGAAAGTAAGCATAAGCTTGCTACAAAATTCGAGATGAAAGACCTGGGTATGATGCATTATTTCTTGGGTCTAGAAGTGTGGCAAAAACCAGATGAGATTTTCTTGTGCCAAGGAAAATATGCTGTAGAGATTCTGAAGAGATTTGGAATGATGGATTATAAATCCATGCCTACACCGATGGTGACAAACCTAAAGTTATTGAGTGATACATCTTTAGAGATAGTAGATGCTACCATGTATAGACAAATGATTGGTTTGTTGATGTACTTAATGAACACAAGTCCATATATATACTTTGCGGTGACCACATTGAGTCAGTATATGGTTGAGTCGAGACATGTTCACTTGATTGCAACAAAACATGTGATGAGGTACCTGAAGGGTACAATTGATTATGGAATCAAATATGTTTAAGATCGTGAGATAAACATGCAAGGCTTTATTGATTCAGATTGGGCCGGTAGTGTTGCAGATCGAAAGAGTACATCTGGATGTTGCTTCAGTATGGGATCAACTATGATCTCATGGTTCAACAGGAAGCAGACTAGTGTGGCTCTCAACATGACTGAGGAAGAGTATATAACGTGTTCATCTAGTAGCGAAGCAATGTGGTTTTGGAAGCTACTTACATGATTGTTTGATCTCGAGTTAGAGGCGACTTGTTCTGGTGTAACAACTCGAGCTGTGTGGAGTTGATAGATAACCTAGTGTTTTCCAAGGATATCGAGATCAAGTACCATTATATCAGAGATATGGTGCATAAGGGAGCAATGAATCTCATGTATGTCGCTACAAATGAGCATATAGAATATGTGTTGACTAAGCCTCTGTCAAGGGTGAAGTTTGAGTACTTCAGATACAAGCTTGAAGTGCTTCAAAAGGAATTCCCTAGGTAGTGGGAAGTGTTGTGTTCCCCAGATAACAGGAAGTGTTCCCCATGCAACGGGAAGTGTTGTGGTCCCCAGGTAGCATGAAGTGTTGCGGAAGTGTGATGAATTACAAATGCGACTCCATGTAGAAGTGTGGCATAGAGTGGACAATAGGTGGTTCATGATCAGACACTGACTGTGGCATGAGCCAATGTGATGTGTACGGATACTCCAGTGAAAAATTCTGGTACGCCGAGTTACTGCTACTCTAGTGAAAAAGTCTAGTACACAGAGGGATACTCCAGTGAAAAATTCTAGTACATCGAGTTATTTCTACTCCAAGGAAAAATTCTGGTACAGAGAGGGCTATTCTAGTGAAAAAGTCTGGTACCCCGAGTTACTGCTACTCTAGTGAAAAAGTTTGGTATGCAAATTGCCACTCTAGTGAAATAGTTTGTTATGCATGTTACTCATTGTGGCACCAGTGAACATGACCTCGCACAAGGTCAACATATGCCATGCCTTCAAGGTTTGTTAGTTACCCAAATTTTCAAGCTGGTGGGCCAACCTGTGTGGTTGGAGTGTTTCCTAGCCTTGGGATAGATGGGTAGTGTGTGCACACTACATCGCCTAATCCTTGTGATTAGATGCCTGGTCACTATAGACCGGTGTCCTGGTGTGCCAACCAGAGGTTACTAGTTATTTATGAACTAGATTTCAGATTCTGTGTGAGATGACGAGTTGCTAGTTCTTTATGAACTAGATGTTAGATTCTGTGTGAGCTGACGAGTTACTAGTTCTTTATGAGCTAGATGTCAGATTCTGTTTGAGATGATGAGTTACTATATGCTAGATTATGTATGAGCTGGCGAGTTGCAGTTGCCCAGACTTCACTTGGATTGGACAATAACGCATTTTTGTGTAAACTGGATCAACTACATATTCTAGAGCCTGTGCAACTATGATGGTGATACTTATGACATGATCCGTTTGATCATGAGATAGGCTGAGGATAGCCTATATGGCTATGCTACTTGTTACATGATCTATTTGATCATGAGATGGCCGTGTGGCCATATTACTTGAGACAAGATCTGTTTGATCATGAGATAACATGTGTGACTATGGTGATGCTACCTATAGACTGGTCTGCAAGACCATGTGAGATGGATGGATGTGTTTGAGACCACTACATGAAGAACATCTTAGTTAATACCTCCCTAACTAAGAAGGAGTGTTGATGTTTTGGTACCCGTGAGAGGTATTAACCTCCATGTGTAACCTTTGAATTAGAATAGAATATTCCAGAAGCAAGTGAACCACTAAACAGATGTTATAAAATCTTAGGGGAGAAATCGACCTCAAGAGAAATAATATTAAAGTAATATACACATCCAGAAGGAGAAGTAGACCCCTGTTAACTGGACAATTTAGTATAAATAGGCAGTTGCCTAGTTCATTTGTACACACTCTGATCCAAGTGGATATTGGTGGCCACCCACCTATTCCACTTAGACCCCCACCATTGCTTCTTTCAGTTTTTCAGTTTTCGCACAATTTACTATTTTTAGCTGTTTTTCGGGTCCTAAACTTCCAAAGCCGTTTTGAGGCCCTAAACGACGTTATTTTGAGAAGAAGGGGAGAAACATGGAAGTTTCTTCAATGTTGCTCACATCAAAGTTGTAGTCCTCAGATAGATCTTTCTAATGAGGTATTGAGCACGTCAAACGAAGATCACATGCCAAAGTTACATCCCCGGGAAGTTGATGTACCAATTTACCCAAACGAGGCCCATAGTCTTGGCGTTTCATCTCCTAGGGTTAGGTCTTTGAATGTTTAGGGTTTTCCATTGTTTCTCAATAATAAGTAGGCCTTCGAGCCTCATTGTAACACAATTCAGAGGCCAAGAGCCACCACATCTCTTCTTAGAGATAAGCTACCAACACTCTAGCTAGTTTATTTCCATTCTGTCTGTAAGCATATTTCAATCATTTGTTATTAATGAAATGGAGCATTATCTCCACATCTCTGTGTTTATGTGTATTTCTGTATTTCATTGTGTTCTTGCATAAATCCGGATCACACTCACTTAGAAAGTGTGAAAGTCTAGAAGACTGCAATTGCAACTAGAGGTGCACAAGTCTCGGAGCAACAACTACAACTGGAAAGGGTGCAAGTATGGAAGAGTAGTGTAGCAGTCGTGAGTATTTCTCTTGTGCGCTTCTCTTGGAGAAAATGTACATTTTTCTTGTATGGTTATTGTGTTTCTGCTGCAACAATTGTGGCTAGGGTTTATCTGTTGATTCTGGAGTAGGCTTGCTAGAATTATTCCAAGTAAAGGTTAGTGTGCTCGAGGGTGGCATATGTGAATGTCTATAGTTGGGTGACAATGATGTGATATTGTCTATGGTTAAAAAAGCATACCAAAATTTTAGCAGATTTACTTGTGGTTCTTTGCTTGAATAGGAAACAATGACTTCATCCTCTTATTTAGAACATTGAAATAACCTAGGAATTCTTTATGATGTACAAGGAGAAGATAATATAGATGTTTCTTTATGTTTGTGTTTGTATACCACATATTTCCTTTTCATTGCTTTTTATTATGATCAAGAGTATATATTTTATTATGAATGGTGGAATGAAAATATAAAGTTTACTGGGTAGTTGAGATGGTACTTTTTACGTAGTAATAATGTAAAGAGGAGTGTGGAGTGGGCAATAGTGGTTATCCATCATATTTTCCAAATTCTTGGTAAATTAAAGAGAATTATACATGTTTTACCTCAAGTTACCTTTGTTTTGAATTCTGATGCACGCTGAAGTGGAAAACATGAGAAACATGATGAAAGATCCGTGTAACCATGATGTGGATTGCTGAAAGCTGAAGATAAGGCAGAGCAAGGCTGAGAACTGGTGAAGAGAACAAACGCTGGTGAGAGATGAACGAAAGTTGAACTGTTGAAAGAGGCTGAACTGGATCCCACTGAAGAAAAAAAACTGGTTGAAATGAACTGAAGATGCTAAAGAGAGACTCTTAAGATCTGGAATGGATTCAAATATCTCCCCCAAACCCAAGGGTTTGCATATCCTCATTAACACTGTTTAAGACTGAGTGACAATGTTTTTTTTTTTTTAATGTCTGGCGGAATCAACAACTAGTTGGGCACATGGTCATGTTATCCAACTACTACCACTATAACCTCTAGGTGTGCCCACGATGCCCCTTACATGACACACAGGGTAAGTCATGGGGATTTGAACTCGAAACCTCATGGAACTTCATATCACTTCATATTCACGACACTTGCCAATTGAGCTGCCCCCCCGGGGGCAAGTGACAATGTTTTATTAGAACACCCGGATACAATAAAATAAACTGTTGCAAGCTTTTGTTGATACTAATATGAGAGTTGCTACAAACATAAATCTAAGAGCTGCTAATGAATTGTGGGTACAAAGTCCATGAGTATCAATAGACTTACTGCTGATTACTAGACCTGACCATAGAGAGAAAGTCATAAGACCATATAATAAAAATAGAAATTGATCATAACATGAAGTACATCCAATGCCACATTCATTTAAAAATTTCCAATACACATTTGATGACAATTAGCATGAATGCATGAAAATTTTCAGATTTGAACATTTTTCGAAGATCACTTATGAATATTCCCCCTATGAATGAGTGAGATAATTCAATCGTAACAGACACAAAATATGACCGATTGAGATAATTCAAGCATAACCCACACAAAATATTTATAATCATTTTTAGTATTTCTATTCTATAGCAGAGATTTCTATTTCCTTGCTTATACAAACTTCATCAAAAGATTAACAACACTTATGTTCAGAGAGTCTTGTATAAATTAGAGTAGGGATTTTGTTCTTTTCCCATAGAAAGGAAAAGAAAAGAGTATCAACAGTCTCAACAAATGAAAACCCCATAGGAAACCAACCAACCTTTTCCAATATCAAAATATTTACAATCATTCAAGTAATAAAGATAAATTTCACAGTTGAGTATATTAAGCTTCTAATATCATGGCCCCACTATTAAGATAATACATATTATATATATTATGAATTGAATGATAGGGTCTTAAAGTAAACTTAGGGTTATTCTCAAGTGGTAGTTAGATGGAGTTCATTTAGCCCTGTTTCTAACCACTCATGTTTCTTCCTGACAAAAATTCACAAGTAGTACTGTACATAAGGACAAAATGGATTAGGTTTAGTCAGTATAGGTGTCATAGGTCCGAACCCGTTGCCGGAAGGCGTCTATAGCCTCAACGAGGTAACCTTTTAAACCCATTTTATTCTGAGAGCTCTTGTCCCATTACTTCCTTTTTACAATTTTCATAACAAATATGATTAGAGATGGGGGAGCAATCATTACAAATCCTTCTACAGGCGTGGGATGATACCTATAAGTATTGACTTTTATATTACTCTCTCTAGGTAGAATTCCCCATTGCCCACGAGTGTCCATAGCCTCGATAGGTTTGCTTAGTAGTACCACAAACTAGGACCCACTGCCAACAAACGTTTATAGCCTCAATGGGTTGGCCTCTTTCACCCATTTTCTATCAGAGGCTCTGGCCCCATGAAATCCACTCTTGAAATTTATGATATGTGTCTACATATGTATTGGGTGGATGGGGGAGCTGCTTTGAAAATCCCTTTAAAGGCCTGAGATGGTACCAATTCGAGGGTATAAAGATTACCTTCCTATAGGTTGTCCTTATGTAAATGATACTTAATGAGTTTAGTCAATTTGACATCATATCTATGTTCGAGCCCTTTTAACGTGTGGTGGATGAAGCCGCTGGAGAATAACCTAAAGTACCTCTAGTCCCTAAGGTCATCTTCTTCATATAGAATTCTGGTAGTGTTCCCATGGGTAGAAACTTCATGCACTCTCTTGCTACTCTTTAATAAGGATGCTCTATTGACGAAATTTGAAATTATATCAGGTTCTACTAGTTGCCTATGGGTCTCATAATATGGAATTTTAACTTTATGTAATCCTATGATATAAAAAAACCGGGCTATTAGCTATTGTTGTAATAAATGGTATGCAATTTTGTATAAAGAAGGGAGAATAAAATCTCTAAAAGAACTAAAAATGATTGGTTATGACAAGAAGTCTTGGGCTTGATATTTGAATTCTTTTCTTTTCAGTTTTTCCCTATTAATAATTACCTAAACTATAAATTTTAGCACGGAAAATAGTTCATAAAAATAGTAGAGCAGATTAATAAAAGTCGGAGAACAGTCTTTAAAACAAGAAAAACAAAGTTTACGGAAGTAATATAAAAATAAATGCAGCCGTTCCAAAACAATCTTAGGTAATAAAAGATCAAAATATAAGACAAATTTGATGAAACAACATAACCAAAATAAATGAAATTGCTTCCCTAAATAAGTCATGAAGATGTTCTCCCAATCTAGCTGAAAAGAGAATGCCTACAAAATTCCAACAAATCATCGTAACCTAGTTTATTTAGAAAACATGGAAAAAAAGATCTAACTATCAACTGAAAACATATTGAAAATTATGGGGGCAACAAAAATCCCTCAAGATTAGTTTCTCAGCATGATGGTTCCAATTATTGAAAAAGACAAAAAATGATGCTGCACTATGTGTTTAAACTAAACTAAAAACTATATGCAACATTTATTTACTTACTTACTATCCTACCTTACCTAAGAAAATAACCCTTTTCAAGTATATGAATACTTCCAATGAAGCCACGTGCGTAACAAGATTATAAATATACTCACATTCAGGTTTGAACAATATACTTTAATAAGTACCCGAACATGAGGAACCAATTGTTTCGACTGATAGGATGTCAAGAATTATTGAAGAAGAAAGTGGTGCTTCGACCTGATAGTTGTATGGAACCAATGTTCAATAAAGTCATGATGTTCTTGGTTCACTTGTTAATTTGGACCACTCTGTATATCCTCATCTACCCTGCCATGCAAATCTTTTGCTATCTGATGATTGGTCTCTTGGATGCATACATAATTTGATGATAGGTGTGTCAAGAACTCCTCGATCTTCGATTCTAATAGTTGTTCTCCATCGAATGCAGTCCATGATTCCTTGGCAATTTGGAAAGGGTGATCAAATAAGCCTTTTAGATATTCTTTTGGGTGTGGCTCATGGGGATTTTTTTTCTTTTATTGCTTCTCGGAGTATAGGTATATTCCTGATTGTTGTCAGGATTTGCTCCTCCTGAGATGTTCCCAGCTGCTGCTAGGATTTGGGAGATTTCTTGGAGTAACATTTCCTCTTTTGTCCCACAGACTCTTGAACATCCTTCTTGTGTTGGCCGAATGGTCATGTCTTGCACATGGATTAGTGTACTGGGGATCTTACAGCTCCAAAAAAAAACCGTAAAAATATTGAAGAAATGAAAAGGAAACACGCTTAAAGAAAATAAAAGAAACTAATCATGTACTCGAAGCACCACCGTATTACCGGGATCATGTTGTCACCAAACTATCTGTTCACACAAGTTACGCTTCTCTTCTTTCCATGAATCAAACCAAAAGAAAACACACTTGCATAAAAAAGAAACAACTAGGTTTCAAAGAGACTCACCAAAGTGAATGCGTCGGGCTAGAACCATTCAGATATTTTGAAGCAGGGGCGCCTTTGAGTCTTATTGCTTCTCCTCCCCCAAGTTGCAACTGGAGCTAAATTACACACAAAACAAAGAATTTGTGAAAACAACCCACCTATGCTTTAATCCCTTTAGCACCTCCTCGACAACGACGCCAAAAATGTTGGGTAAATTGTATGTGATAATTTCTGTTACATTTAATGTCAACCCAGGGGTTCGTAAACTTAGAGATGCAAGCACATGAAATGCAAGATAAGAGCCTATTCTAGCCTATGCTAACAACTAATGCCGACAAACACGCTTCAAGATGTAATGAATGAAAGCAAAACATAATTTGACAACCTCAAATGAAATCAAATGAAAATTAACCCACAATATGTAGCTTAAAATTGGAATGTAAGATCACGTCTATCGAGTTAGATTCTGATCTCCAATGGCTTATTCCTGCAGTGGTTAACTAAGCTACGAGAAAACCAAATTAAAGAAAACTAGATTAAAATACAAGTAAGGCAATATGAAAGTAAATGCATAATTTACCCAAACTGACATTCAAATTAGTCATCTGGATGAGGTTACTCAAACGCTCATGTATGTGTGCTACTGACCTAAAGTGGAATGTACCAGTTTTAAGAGAAAATTCACAAAACTCCTAATTAACCCTATATTGACAAAATAATGTAACGTAAATATTTCAAAGAAACACACTTCAGAGATTAGTCCTCAAGAAAAGATACACCCGAAAAAAACCGAAGTATGTGTTGGTACGAGATTAGTTTTGTTCTATGTTATTTATATGAAATCACCTTACAACAATAGTCCTTCTAACACTGCATCACAATACATGACAACATAATAGTGTTATAACATATGTACAACAAAACTTGCACATCTAACAATATATATTAACAATGGAACAAAACAATATAGTAACAATAATGGAACAAAACTATATAGTAACAATAATGGTACAAAACAATTATATTAATAATGGAACACAACAATGTATTAAATATATTAAATAACAAAAAGTAACAAAATAACAAAACAATATATATTAATGTAACAATACATAAATAATAAAACAATACATGAACAACAAAACAATATATAAATTAATCTGCCATAACTTAACTTACATAACAACACGATAATAATAACATAGCATAAGTTATATGACAACACAATAACATAACTCACATATATCCAAAAGAAATGACACTATACAAAAAAAATAAAAAATGTAAAGTTACAAAGTTAACATGAGATCACAAGTGATAATCTAAAGAAATACAACACATGTAATATGATGTAAACACAATGTAACTGGCATGCATGCAACAATGTATAACACATTATATACATTAAACAACACGAATGCAACGAATATAACACATACAAAAAAGTATAACACAATACATATACATGGAACAACACAACTTGACATGAAAATGAAACCTATGTGTATCAATATGACACACATATATATACTTAACTTTTGATATTGTGCATTGCTAGATTGCGAGAAGGAAGAGTTGTAAGTGTAAGGAGAAGTAAATGAATGCGTTGGAGATTAGGGCGACCTCCAGACACTGTAGGTTATGTGAGGAGAAGGTGTTTTGGAGAGTAGATTTAACATGATTGAAAGGCCAAGTCTGAGAACAAAATGGGTGGCAACAGATAAATCTACAGAGATGGACAACAATAGGCTCAGTAATGTACAACAAATTGTGAGTTAGAGGGAAATCTGTAATTGAATGCGGATATTGGCGTAATGAATACACTAAGATGGTACCGATGCGTGAAGATTAAGAGACAAATGCGTGAGGATAAGCTACAATTGTTTTGATACGAGGAATAGTCTCATGACTTCTAAAACAATACGTAATAGAATTTAAATGCGAATAAAAATACCACATAACTGAAAGAAAATCAGATGAAAATGACAATCTAAACTCATTAATGAAAATCTAGGATGTTACTCGGATCGAGGGGCCCTTCTCGACATGGACAACACTCTTGTAGAAGCTATCTCAGATAAAAAAGTGGATCAGAATTCTTGCAATTACCAGTGCTCCATTAATGAAATGAAACCATCTTACAGTCCGATGCCAAACCTCTGTTACAACAATTCTCTACAATAATCAACTTATTGATAATTAATTCCCCCTACCCTATAGTTGCTGCAACATTTATACAAATTGCCAATCGAACTAATTCCCTGAATTAGTTGATTTGGCAAATCAATACATAACAATTTTATTTAAGTTTTAGAAGGTTATGACTCATAGAACTGCACGATAACCTTTTACAAAAATATTATCAAATATATATTAAAAAAAACTCCTTGTAATAGCAAGCTCTGACTTGATTCACGTATCTTCAATTTTGCTTTTAGATGGCTGGAACCAACGAAGGATATCATACTAATTTGATTGGTATGGTAACTATTATGTGCATACGAATAGTCCATGCAAACAACATTTTTTCGTTAAACCCAAGGTCACATCATTAGATTCAGGCATTTATATGTGGTGTTTTCAAATCTGGGCGTAATCATGAAATTTGTGCAAGTGTCAGTTAAAGAACCAACCATTACTTTCAAACTGCGCCTTTGTTTGGAAAATGGCTCACTTAGTGCTCAATTTTCCATGCTTGAAACAAAACCCATGTTTCGGATTCTTCATATTCATCTTCATTTGCACAAAAATTGAGGCAGAAGTTGACTATATGGAACTTTTTCTAATTTCGGGTAGAATTGTTGTTTTTGAGATGGAGGTCCACATGTGCCACCTGGGCACGTTCTGAGTCTTGTGAGAACATCCTGACATCACTGCGGAGAAAACCCATGTTCTTGATTTTTTCCTAGAAATGCATGAATATGCTGAACAATTTCGCGTACCAGAATGACAGTGATGGTGCAGGAATGCTGAACTGATCATGATGGTACAAGAATCACACTTCATAAACCTTCGTTAATAAAACCATGATATGATCATCTTTTAATCATTGAAAACATAGAAATGATGTATTAACCACACTGGATATATAATGACGAATGATGATGTTTAATGAGGGTTTATGGTGTGTATTAATAACGAATGCTGGAAATTGTTTAAAAATAATGGATTTATTGGGTGGGGAAATATGACAAAAATGGAGCCCAACAATATGCTTGTGAGGGACATCGTAATATTGAAAGGAGACATTAATAGGTTGGTGGGATACAAACTTGCCCCTCTATTCTCAAAGGCTTTGGTTTTCATCCACCAACTCTTTATAAGGTCTCTACCGTGCAAAGGGAATTGTAGTGTTCAATGGTCATTAAGGTCTACTTTAGTTGGTGGGAATTTGTCACACACATTTAAGGCCAATCTCTAAATGAAGCAATGGATTTTCTATTGGTGTCTTTGGTCAATCGGTTATATGAGCTAGGAGATGACCTCTGCACATGGAAATACAACAGGTTTGATGGACACCCTATGATGCAATGATTATTTGATAGATTGGTATACACCAATATCAGGGTGGGTGTCACCAGGGAGGAGTGGAAGCGTTGGAAATGTCTCTTCTTTGAACGTTTGATACAAATATCCCCATTTGTAAATTGTTTCTACACCCATGTAGCATCTAGTATCTCCATAGATTGGCCCATGAATGCCAATATTTGTTTCGAACTCTGTAGCTTCCTCTCTGTTGGGGCTTATAGCTCAGTCACCTGCTTGTTTTGTTTCCTAGATGTTTTAGAGGCCATGTTTGAGTCTTGTAACTCCTACATTTCAACAACAGGGACATTAGTGATCTCAGATATAAATAGAAATAAAATCCTTGTTTATGGAGAGATCCTTGTAAAATAAAGAAACAAGGGAGATGGTAGGTTTCTTATCTTCACTATCAAAGCTTTAAGGGGAATTTCAAGAGAATTTTTGTCATTGTGTTCAACCATTTTGGTTGTATCATTCATGGAGAGGGTGAGTATTTTAAATATTGGCTCAAGGGCGATGGTAGAGAGGAAAGAAATCAAATGGATAATACGACATTTGTGGATATTCCCCATTTGGTTGAAGGTTTGGGATTTGCATTAAGGAGCTACTTTACGACCTTCTTGTTGGATACATGTTGTGGGTTGGTTTGCTTAATGGGTAGGGACAAGTGAGGTTTTTTTGGTTCGCTTGGCTCTAACTCACTGATGGGAAGCTCATCCAATAGTGATAGAAAACAATATTTTTCTATATAAAAATCAAGGCTTGGGGTTTTACATAAGTTTTGAGGTGAATTTGTATTGGGGTTCTCTTTCCCTTCAATCTGAGTTCAAATCCATGGTATTTCACTTCAAGAGATAGTTGGATATAAATCCTTATAAATGGGTAGGCAACGAGGCTTTATTTTGTGGCTTCTTAATTGAAATGAGAATCAACCCAATAACGACCCCTTTATTGCATGTGGCACTGTATGAAATTTTGTTGTTTTTTAATGGTAGGCAACGAGGCTTTATTTTGTGGCTTCTTAATTGAAATGAGAATCCACCCAATAACGACCCCTTTATTGCATGTGGCACTGTATGAAATTTTGTTGTTGTTTTTTAATGGTATCTGAGTATTATATTAAATGGCCGCGCCTGAAGCAATGCAACATGCAAAAATTACAAAATTTTGACCCTTTTAAGACAATTCAATTCTATATGCTGCCTATCATATAAAACATAGAGAAAATTGTATATTTGGGTAGTATAGCTGCCATATATTTTAACATATTTTCTTAGAAGTAAAATAAATTTAAAGAACTCTAATGTGTTGTATCAATGTTTGGTCCATCCTATATTCCATGGCTATTTCCCTCTGTTTCCATTGGTAAAACGTCTTGTCCTTCTTGAGCTTCACCTGGTTTCTCTGCTTGATTGATTGATCCCAAATATGATGCTTGTGGAGCTGCTCTAGCTCTGTAAAAATATCGTTTATTTTCAATCATATTTAATCTTTGCAGTAATGTAGTCATCGTTGTTTCCAACTCATGAATTCAATCTCATTCTCTCTTTCCCGGAATTGTCGTACTTCATGTTCTAGCTTCTCAGTTTTTTGGATAAGCATGATCCTAGTTTTCTCCAAAGCAGTAGATTTTTGTCTTTCTTGGATGAGGCTCTCAGTTCTGCCGGAGGAGGGAGACAATATTTTCCAAGTTGCTGATTCTACCTGTATTTTCACCATATTGGACTTGTATTCCTTCAAGAATAATTTATTTTCACCATATTGGACTTGTATTCCTTCAAGAATAATTTCAAATCGTTTCAGGTGCCCTTTTATTTCGTTCCAGATGAGATCCATACTAATAAAAGTTCTTCGATTCACTGTGTTATTACCACTGATTTTGAAATGCAGGATGCTACGAAAAGGAGACACCGAATTAACATCCATGGAAAGACTGGTCACAGAGTTAAATGATAGGGCCCGTATATTCCAAGGCTCGAAATATAGGAGACGGCAGGGGGGCGAAGGTAGATAGACGGACAACCATATGACCTAGAGAGAGTCTGCAAAAACTGAGGGATGAGTTTCAATAACTTCACAGGAATATCTAAGCCCAAAAACAAAAAATGATAGGGAGTGAGGAGGGCTGATTCCCGAGTTAATAGATAGGGCTTGAGTATTCCATGACTCAGAACGGATGTTCTGACAGGAGTTCAAGGGGATAAATATGGATAACCATAAAATCCAGAGGGGTCCTGAGACATTTGATGACTGAGAATTGAAAGGTTCACCCAAATATCAAAACCCTAATATGATATTTGAGACTCAGTGAAAACGGGATATGAGGAAACAAGAAGGGTTGGAAGGCGAGAGTAGGAAAATAAAGGTTCTAGAGTTCATGTAATGTTCCGAACAATTTTTTTTTTGATGAGTTTTGTGGTATATGAAAATTACCAAACAATTTGCATACAATTGTTTCATTTGCCATAAACTAAGATATTGACACAACATCGATAATATGATGTATAACAACAAGTAACACTGCCAATCTGATTCCATTTATTTGCTAAATTATGGGAAATACATATACAACAACAAATTACATTTTTGTTTAGATCTGACCTCATAAAATGACATAGGTTATAGATCTGATATATGAGAGTTACTGATGTAGATTGCTTGCTGAGAGAAATAAAGAACTTGAGTATTATCAATATGCTGTCCTCACAAATATGAAATAAACAGTCCTGTAGAAGGAAATATGAGGCAATGACTCCACAATAGATAGCAAGCTTGCAAAAGAGAAGATTCTGCCCGGAATGGTATGAGTAATCAACTCCATCACTTTGTAAACAAGCTGTAGGCGACAACCCATCAATATGCCCTCTTTGCAGCTTCCAAACAATTCCCAACAACAACAAATTGTCCTCTGATATATATATATATCTATGGGTCGTCCTTCAAAGAACATAGAAGTTGAGCATGTAGGTGATGATTTGTGTGCACTTGTTCTCAACAAAGAATGCAAGTCTGTATATGAGAAAATCAACCCAGAAATTAGCAACAAACATATAGATTGCAGCTGCCCAGATTCGACCCCCTAAAACAACAATCCACTAACACTGATATCAATCACAAAAGTCATTCTTCCACACTAGAAACTTAGATCTTTAATTATCCAATTCGATTCCTGCTTCAAGTAGACTTAACCAACGCCTTATCTCAGCTTCCACCCCAAAAATCGACCCAATAGAATGATAACTCAGCCTTTTGATGAAAGAAATCAACGCAACACTTAAAACAACTCACCCAACAGAGAGAATACACCCATTTTGGAAGATATTGGGCCCTTTTTCAACCAACACGGTCTGTACATGCAAGAAAACGACCCAGCAAAAGGGAAATATGATATCTACCAAGAATATTCAGCCCTCTCACACCCAATTTTCCCCCACAAGAAGGTATTTCACCCAGCAAGTGAAACTTGTCCTTCCAATGAACAAACTTAGCCCACAATGAAGAAATCTTGCTACCAATCGATGAGACTTTGCTGCCAAAATGATTTATTCCTCCATGCTAAAGCACAATGAAGAAACCCAAATGAAGGAAACTCAACTACAAATGAACAAACTCGGTCCCTATCAAGAATATTAGATACCAATAAAGCACAAATAGTAGATCTGGATGATCTACTCCCTGAATTGAATAGGATGGATAAGTTTCACCATCAAATCCAATGTTCCCTGAGGGTTTCCATCCGCAACGCCAAAAAAAAGCCAGGAGAGCTTTCAATTCCTATTCCAAACGATAATAATCTTCCATGATAATGAGAGAATGTACTCTCTTTCTCTTTTATAACCTCCTTATACCTTTTTCCCCCTCAATTAAATCATTTAAGTGACTTTATAATACTTTCTTCAATATTTCCCCCAAAATCACTTTATTAAATTATTAATCATTTTTACTCCCAAAAGTGATTTATTTGACTTAAAACATTCTTGGGCACTAAAAGTCACTTTCATCACCCCATCCTTTAGATCTTTATTTCCGGTTCCAACGAGCTACTACAAGAAGGTATTCCCTTAGATAATATGCTTCAAATAATACTTTCAATGTATTTAATTAGAAATATGCTCAATGTCGCGGAACTAAGGGAGAACTGTGCAAAATTGTTCCCGATGATGAAATATGGTGAATGGACTAGCCTGAGCCCGCATAACTCCCCCAAATCACCCAAGCCCACTGATATCCTCGATTTACTCCTCATAAAGCCACCTCTGACTATGGAAGATGGGAATCAAAAAATGGGGACATTACAAGTCCTCCCTCGCTAAAGATGGCTTGTCCTCAAGCAATACCAACACAACCCCGTAATCAATCCAGCTGAAACAACTGACTAGTCCAAGAATGATCCCAGGGTCCCAAATTAATCTAGGAGATCTGTAGAACCCTCTGCTCAAAGTATTGCCTTGCTAGGTACCATCACAAGAGACCTCCTGAAAGCCTCCTATAAGTAGAGTAATTAACCATGGTGTAAACCCGACCAACTCCTCAGAGAATCGCTCTACTAAGATCTCAATCACCTATGCCTGAAAATAAATACTGGTCCTCTCATCTCTAACAACCACTGAACTGCCAGTCACTGTAATCCCGAGGTTCCAAATCAATATGAGAACCATGGAGTACCTATTGCATCCCCCGTTGCATAGTATCAACACAAGGAGCCTCTTGAAGACTCCCAAGCCACAAAGAAGGAAAACACTGTATCCATCCCTCATAAGGTCTCCCACCTAGGAAACTACTCCACTGGTCCATATGGATAGGCTCCAAAAAGTGATAGTTGGTTCTCCCTACTGTTCCAACTGCCAAATTGTCGAACCATATAATTCCAGGGTCACATGTGAATCCAAGGAAGAGACCAACATGTCGATGCTATGCCATTCTGATAAAATCATTATCACACCAGGAGTTGTGAAGCAACGTATCATGACCAAAATGAAGTAATGCACCACTCTGGCTACTTCCCAGATCCCAAATCATCACATTGTCGCATCCATCACTATCACTGATCCTTGGTAAAGGAAACCCATTCTGCCACAAAGTCGATCCCCCATCATTTGTTCTTGAATCCTCCCAAAAATAAAGGGGATCAATAATGAGAGTCCCTGGAACTCTCATCCACTCTGGTAGTGCACTAGGCCCTGCATCAACCGTCTCTGACCGCACTACACCAATCATCTCGATGCCCGTTGGATTGTATATCTCTTGCCAAAATGCATTGATGGCTGCACTGACCTGATCAAGGTCACTATCCTCGGTCAAGCTACATGGCCAAACAACCTCCCTGTAAACCCAAAGGGATATCATCCCTGAAATGTCGACCCTACCACACAACTCAGATGAGCCTGTGCTGAGAGGTGCCGACACATCCTCCCGACTCTGGCCTGAAACAAGGGCGAGCTGCCATTATCCTGCCGGGTCACCATAATTTGACTTGTGCAATTGACAAGTCATGCACACCCTCCTATGTATCATCACATCATACTCAAGGTCCTTCCAGGTGAATCTATCTCTGATATGCTGACAAATCTTGATGTGTCCATCTATAAGTGTCTCGTGTATGGTCCTCAAGATCTCGGTCCTAAGTGTAGACTTGGAGATGAGGTATATGGTGTCTCCATAGTAGATGATGTCATCCACTACCCTATACTGGTCATCCAAAATGTGCTCATCCATCAACTCACAGGAAAAACAATCCTTGGAATATTCCACCAAAAGGTGGGACTTCCAATCAGGGGTAATCCTCGTGAGCCAGTCCCATGTGTCCTGAGTCGCTTCTTGCTATGACCATACATCCTACAAGTTGATCACATGGTCATCATCTGTAACATCTTTCTGGCTATCCATCTCTGAAATATGCTCTATCTCATGCCTATATAGAATCTTCCTAGCATCCATGCATGACTGCCCACTGTCCGGCATGCGGTGCTCACTACCCTGTACCTCATCCTCATAAATACCATTTAGTGTCACATATACTGCTACCTCCCCATGTATTGTCCTATATCCTATGTGTGCTGGGGTATCCTCCTGTGCACTCACTCTACTGGTGTCATTGAATCAGGATCCCACACATCTGTAATATATCCATGTCGACAAGTAATGGATGCGTCCTTGTCACTGTCGCTTGGTCCCTGAAGTATGTGCCCCCTCAATACATCAACAACTACAACTGGAGCCATTAATAGCCCCTCCCCAAGATGTGACTCATAACCTCCATACTTCCCAACATGTATAGAGTCAACCATCTCCAAGTCATGCCTCTCCTCCTCTGCCTGTAAATCTAAATGAGGGTCCTCCTTTGCATGCTCTTCCACTTTTTTCTTAACCCGTAGTCTCATAGGTGAAATATGTGATTCCTCTTGACCCAAATCCTCACATGGCAGAAGAGAGATTGTGAACATGGTATCATCTTCTTTAGGACTCCCGTCTGGTAACTGATTTGTGCTTTCCTCATGATCTCTTGTATGTTGATATGAGATTGTTGATTTACCACCCTCTAAACCAAACTCCTCATAAAGACTTTTGGATACTTCATTTGTAGATATACCCAGTCTTTCCTTTCTTTTCTTGTTTTGTGACATAGATTGTCTTGATAGAGAAGCTTTAAACCACTGGAATCTATGCTCTAACCTCTATTGTGCCTTGTCAAGGTTCTTCATTAGCTCCTCCCAATTAGGCTTCGCCTCCTCTATTGGCGAGGCTGGAAGGAAAGTAGGTAATTGTTGGTGACGAAAGTCACTCCTAGATTGCTTGCAGGAGCAGAGCCCAACGCCCATCAGTTTATGTCACGATTTGTTTATGATAAGGGTGATCGAATGGAAGTTAACTCAAAACAATATTGTTCCAACTCTGCAACTAGGCCAGGCATGCATGGGCAAGTGAGGTCTTAGATAAACTCCAAACAGGAAGTTGTAATAAGGGTGAGTAGGGGGAAGACTTGTATAAGAGGAGTGCAAGGGTCTGTTATAAACATCAGGCTTCTAACAGACTGTAGGAGAAGGCATCTAAACACAAGATCTTCTTACATTCAAACACAAAACACCGGAGAATACAACAATGCAACAATAAATCCTTTATCATAACATGATTGCAATAATTCGCACGAGTCAGTCGTTCACGAACTCTCTCAGCATAAGATGAAAATCAGATGGAATAAGAAAGGCTGTCTGTCATAAAACAAGAAATCTCGCATACAGATGCATAACCAGAGAACTAGAATGTTGCTAAAACTTTACAGTCGAGAGCTTTGCTCTACCATCGATGCTTACAAAAATGGCGAAAACACCTGCATATACTCAAAACAACAACAATAGCAAAAACAAGACGCTGCATTAAAAACATTGCGTCTGCATGTCTTCTGACAGTCTGTGCATGCAGACCCTGGCCAATCATGCACCTATGGCAGACGCAATCGAACTCCTGACAGTCCTGTGAGCGAATCGACGTGCTTTTAATTCGTCACCGGACTTTCCCTTTATGGCGGAGATGGTATCTAACCGCCACCAACTACCTTAATAACTGCTTCCTCGGGATTGAGAACGACCCGACCAACTCGACACCTTTGGGATGTGGAGGGCCCCTCGCACTGCCATCTGGATTAGCTGAATAGTCTCCCTTTGGATGCTGCTTTGCTGGACTGCTGCGAGGGACCCTTCGGTGGACGTGGATGAGGGTATGATGGGAGCGATGGTGTCAACACGGTGGAGGCGATGGAGAGGAAATGGGAGCGGTGACATAAGCTGAGGAATGCCATGCGGCCTGAAAAGGGAAGAGGAGGAAGGTGTGTGGAGTGCGGGGGTACAGGTGGAAACAGAGTAAAAGGAATGATCATACAGGTGGAGGTGACTGGGAGTGAGAGGAACACATGGCAAGAGGTGAAAGGGCGATGAGTTGAGGAGGGGCCATGTGGATGGAGAGAGGGAAGTTGGACAGATGACAGGAGAAGAGGGAGGCAGTAAGTGTTTTGGAAGAAGTGGGGGAAGACGCAATGAGGCGACGCCACGTTAACAGGGGGAGGACGGGACAGAAGGTGACAAGACAGGAACGGGGCCCTTCATCAATACCTCACCATTCCAGACCCCCCCCCCCTTGATTAAAGGCAGGATGGCAAAGGGGGGACAGAATTGCTTGAGAGCCGTTGATTTGGGTGCTCTAATCCTGGCCACTCGAGAGATGCGCGCCCGATTCCGGACCCCCCCCTCCGCTTAAAGGTAGAAAGACGAGGGGGGGTCCGGAATGCTTTATGCGCCGTTGATCTGGGTGTTCTGATCGCAACCATTGAAGATTTGTGCTCCCGATTCCGGACCCCCCCCTCCGCTTAAAGGTAGAAAGGTGAGGGGGCTCCAGAATCCAATCTGCGCCGTCGATCTGGGCGCAATGATCCCTGCTGTCCAGATTCGCTTGCCGCTTAACCATAGGCGCATTTTGCGTCCTGAACTTAGAATAAGTGGGTTTTTACTCGCTCCTTCGCATTTGATCCCCCCTTACAAGAAATGTTGCTAACATTAGGCTCCATGGGGGATAGAGTCGTCCCTGTGATGCTCTAAGGACTCTTTTTGCAGATCCATTGCCTTGCTGTTGGGCTATGGAGTCATTTATTAAGCCGAAAAGAGAAAACAATATTTACAAAACAAAAGAAGCCGCCTACGGCTTACAAAAAACATTTTTTTAAGAAATTCCCATTTACTGGGCCATCAAAAACTTCTTCGCCTTCCAAATCCTGCAACCTGTAAGTGTTGTTTGAAAATACCTCAGAGATCTTGAAAGGCCCAAACCAGAGGGCATCAAAATTACTGTGTTTGCCCCTATCCTGCCTGGGTGCATCCCATTTGAGCACTAGATCACCCAACTCGAAATATTTATTTCTGCTCTTCTTGTCAAAGGTTTGCTTGATCTTCTGCTGATGATGGTAGGCCCTGTCCATGACCTGTTCCCTGATCTGCTGTACTTCCACCAACTGATGAATCCTTCTGATCATATGGTTAGGCTCTCCCTCTAGGTCCTGGAGAAATTTCGCCACAGATAAAGCGAGCTGAGTAGGGAAAACAACCTCGGTTCCGTAAACAAGTTGGAAAGGTGAGATGCCCAGGGACTTCTTTGTTGTCACCCGATCGACCCATAGAGAAAATTTGAGCTTGAAATCCCAGGCCCTTTTATTATCTTCCAATAATTTTTTAATGAGCTTGATCAAAATTTTATTGGAAGACTCCGCCAGTCCATTTCCTTGAGGATAATAGGGAGTAGAGTGGATCAACAAAATCTCAAACTGTTCACAGAACTTGACCAGAGGCTCAGACCTGAAAGAGGCAGCATTGTCGGTGACGATTTTGCTGGGACAACCAAATCTGGCTATGATATCCTCCAGGAAGCTGATAATTACTTTGTGAGAAGTACTCCTGGTGGGGGTAGCTTCTATCCACTTGGCGAAATAGTCTGTCGTGGTCAGGATCCATCTGTGCTGGCCACTCGAGGGAGGATGAATTTCTCCAATGAAGTCTAATCCCCATTGCTGAAACGGTGCTGAAGCTACTATATGATTTAATGGCAGCGGTTTGAGCTGTTGTTTTCCTGAGAACTTTTGGCATTTGATGCAAGCTCTGATTTCTCTGCAGACATCAGCGAATAAAGTAGGCCAGTAATATCCATCCCTGAGGATCTTATGAGCAGTGGTCTTCCAGAAATGATGCCCCCCACAAAGGCCATTATGGAAATCAAACATAATCTTCTGGGCTTCTTGTGAGTCCAGGCATATTAAAAATACCCCTAGAGGGTCTTTCCAGTACAAGGCTTGGTCAATGAGGTAGTATCTGACCGCCTTGATCTTTAATGCTCTCGCCTTGCTTTTTCCCATTCCATCAGGAGGCTTCAATTCTTGCAGAAAGTACAAGATATCCTTGTACCAAGTGCATGCTGTTAGTGATAAGGCACCTTGAGCATTCTTATCTTGCGGATTTTCTGAACAGGCTTTGATGAAGCTAATCCCCAAGGCTTTATAATTGGTTTCAACCAGCAGCTTGGCTAAACCCTGCCCCTTTATCAACTTGGTGGGCTTAATTTCCAGATTGAACTCTAGGATCTTGGCAATCCACTTACCTCTTCTCCCATCTATGTCAGGCTGTATGAGGATGTCCTTCACAGAGGTCGAAGGAACGTATGCGGTGACCTTTGAGTGCAAGACATAGACTCTGAAAGCTTTGAGAGATTTCACCAAGGCATAGGCTTGTTTTTCCATGATTTCATACCTGATCTCTGCATCTCTTAATGCCTTGCTGAAGAAGGCAATGGGTTGTTCTTTCCCTTCCTCATTTTTCTGCAACAAGACCGCTGCTACTGTATCAAAAGAAACAAAAGAGAAAATTAGGAACTCTTTGGAATAGTCAGGACTGATCAACACATGTGCCTCAGTCAATGCCCTTTTTATTTGGATAAAAGATTCCCTGGGTTCAGCGGTCCATTTCACTTCATTTCCCTCCCTGAGCATGGTTGTGACGTGTTTCACCAACTCAGCAAAATTAGACGAATCTCCTCAAGAAATTAATCTTCCCCAAAAAGGCCTGAACTTCCTTCTTGGATCTAGGAAGTGACAGGGTTTGAATTGCCTCTACCCTGCTAGGGTCAATCCTCACTCCCTCTGCTGACACTATATGGCCTAATAACTTCCCCTCCTTCATAGAAAACACAGATTTCTTGGGGATAGGCCAAACCTCCGACACTTCAGGAAAACTTTCCTCAAGTGGCAGCAATGCTCCTTGTCTAACCTGGAGAAGACCGTGATGTCATCTAGATAGATTACCACAAACCGGTCCTTCTCCCTGATAAAGGCTATGTCCATGGTTCGTTGAAATGTTGCTCTTGCATTCATCAATCCAAAAGGCATTTTGACATACATGAATGTCCCCCAAGGAGTGGTGAAGGCTGTTTTTTCTCTGTCCTCATGCATGACTGATATCTGATTATAACCAGAAAATCCGTCAATCATGGATATCCTAGATGCACCCGTTACCCTTTGCAATATGTGTTCCATGTTGGGCATGGGATAATTGTCTTTCCTTGATCTCCTGTTCAGGTTCCTGAAATCAACACAGAGTCTAATTTCTCCACTTTTCTTCCTTACTTGGACCAAATTGGCCACCCATTCGGAATATCTTAAGGGGACAATGATTTTGGCATCTAGCAATTTCTTCACTTCTTTCTCCATGATAGGTAGCAACATGGGATTTATCTGTCTCAGCTTCTGCCTGAACGGTTTATCCTCTTCTTTCAGTGGGATCTTGTGCTCAATGACAGATGTGTCGTAAGTCTTGAGGTCTTCGTATGTCCATGCAAACACATAAGCAAACTCTTTCATCAACTCAGTATATTCGACCCTCTGTTCTCTGGTCAAACTGCTTGATAATTTGACGAACTTAGGCTCCTCCTGTGTGCCAATGTTGCATTCGGCTGTATCAGCATCTTCATTTGAAACCCTACCCTTTATTGCCACATCATTCCCATCGAACAGTCTTTCCAAAGGGACTAGTCCTCTCGGAATGTGATTGCTGGGCAGCTGAATAATATGGTGATTAGCAATTTCATTTAAAAACACCTCAGGGTGAGGGTCACCTTCCGGGTCAGGATCCTGATCAATGTGCAACGCAGAAAATTCATCAACAGATTGGAGAAATTTTTCGATCTCCGGATCATCTTCGAATACCTTCCAATGCTTGACATTGTCCGGTACAGAGGGCCTATATCTTATTTCAACATCATATTTGACCCTAGGCAACAGAGGAACTTTGATCAAACTAGCTGAGACAACTAAAGAATCAGCTAAAGTATTTTCCTCCCTCGGGATGAAAGAAATGTTAAAGGCCAAGAAAAAATCATCAATCAGGTCCCATACTTCATTTCTGTAATTTCTGAGCCAGGGATTAATAGCACGATAAGCGTTTCTGACTTGCTGGATAATCAACTTAGCATCTCCAAATACTGCTATCTCTTTAATTCCCATTTCCTTTGCAGCCCTCATACCCAGAACAAGAGCTTCATATTCTGCCACATTGTTGGTGGTTTCAAATTCCAGCTTGTATGACAGAGATATGGTCTCTTGACAGGGCG
>ML779082.1:600701-622977 GCA_009831015.1 Picea engelmannii | reverse complement strand
AGCCCTCATACCCAGAACAAGAGCTTCATATTCTGCCACATTGTTGGTGGTTTCAAATTCCAGCTTGTATGACAGAGATATGGTCTCTTGACAGGGCGATATGAAAATCACTCCAGCCCCTGCGCCTATTCTAGAGGAAGCTCTGTCAAAGAACATCTTCCAAACATAGGTGGTTGGAGGAGGTATCTCCTGATTAAGAATGGGCTGCTTTCTGATCTGTACAGGGACCTCAGGAGTTTCAGTGATCTGCAACAAACTAGACCCTAAATCGGTGTCAAGTGCAAAGATGGGGTGATTAGTGGGGTTTTCTTCATCACTGACAATATAGGCTAGCTGGGGTTCTTTGTACAACCTCCTGTGTTCCCCTCCAAAGACTGGAATGGTGGCATATGTGAGATCCATCTGTAATGTTCCTCCAAGTCTTTTAATCCAAGACCTTGACAACAACATGCCAAACTTGGGGGGAACGTCAGCTACCACAATATCCATGACCACACTCTTCATAGGCAGCTGAAACAAAGAAACCACCAGGTCTTTGATGAATCCCAGACATTGCACCCTCCTTGAATCAAAAGAGTACAAGTCATGATAGGCCTTTGTCACTTCCAGTCCCAGTTCTTCCATGACTACCTTGGGCATAAGGTTATGGGAAGCTCCTGAATCCATGAGGCAATTATGCAACACTTTATCATGTATGTTCAGGGAGGTGTAGAAGGGAGGGGATGAATCATCTCTGTATTCTACCATGGGACCTAGGATGACAGCTGGTTTCTCATCTTGAAGGTTCACTGAGTCAGAGGGAGGCTGGGGGGACTTAGATTGTAGCAACTTGGAGAGGGACCTTTTGAAATCTTCATTTTTAACGAGTTCAAATAAGGGTACATGAATTCTAATCTTCTGAATCTCATGCTTAAAATTGAAGGAGGGGATAGGCTTAGGAGATTCCCTTACCTCAGTGACATGCTCCTTGGCTGCTGGCGAAGCACTCTGAGTTTTCTTTTCTTTAGTAGTGGCTGCTGCAGATTTAGTAGGCCTATCTGCTATGAGGGGCTGGTCTTGGCTGTCAAAGTCTCCTTCTTTCTTTCTTGACCTAAGATTGTATCTGTTCGAGGTGTGACCGGCCTTTTCTCCCTTACCTAACTCATGGATTTGGATGTTCATCAAGGATTTTTCATATGCAGACTGAGTCAAATGGGAAAAAGGAGGAGCTTCTTCAACACAATGAATTTCGGGGTCTAACTCGTCTATCTCCTCCCCTTCCTCATGAGTAACCAGGTTATTTTGGATAGGGGTTTGAATCCTTTGATCTTCTCTGCCCTTTTCCCTTTGTTCCCATGGGAAGGCTTGTGGTCCATTGTTATTAGGTCTCCTGAAACCTCTACCATCAACATTCTGGGAATTTCTATACATGGGCTTCCCTTCTAACTCCCACCTTTCCATCCTGGCAGAAAGTGATTTTAGTACTCTAGCTGTCTCATATGTCTGAAGGGGCAGGGGAGAGGAACTGGATGAGGAAGCTTCAGGCCTCTGCCTGGATATGTTTCTACCAGCAGTGTTTCTGAGTCGGTCAACAACCAATATATTAGATTCTATCTCCATGGCTGCATCCTGCATATGGGCCAGAGTAGTGGCTCTTCTTTCCCTCAACAGGAGGTAGAAATCGAGATCAAAGGCGCTAGCATAAGTGATCTTTGCAGAGGCTTCTGAGGGTTTTATCTCAGTAGGGATGTTGTTGTACATATTATTAAATCTCTTGGAGAAGTCGGAGACAAACTCTCCTTCTTTTCTCTTCAAAGACCCAAACTCTGTCATGTAATACATGAAGTCTTTTTTATCTCCCCACTGTCTTAAAAAGGCATTATCTAAAGCTTCGATCCCATCAATAGATCTAGGAGGCAGGGCCTTAAACCATTTTCTAGCCTCGCCTTGGAGACTATGGACAAAAATCCTCATCCATACGTCTGCATGCATGATGTTATTATCATCTGTGAAACTGTAAAAGGATTCTAGGTGTTCTTCTGCAGTTATGTCCCCCTCACCTGTAAACTTGGGCAGCTGCTTGAGGTAACCATTTGCCAGGAGGGCATTGAGAGGCTGAGGTAACACAAGGGGGGCATACCTAGCGGCTATAATAGCCTCCATTCTGGTCATAGGGGGATTTACTCCTGCCATGGGAATATTCAGTGGAGGAGAACTAGGAGGAGAAGGAGCTCGAAAAGGGGATACCGGGGATGAGCTTCTAAGGGGAGTGGAAAACAATAGGGGATTTAGGGAGAAGGATAGCGAGCTTAAGTCTGCTGATGTTTCCCTTTGCGCAGAAGCGACAATAGTAACAAGAGGAGGAGCAATAAATCTAGGAGTGGGGAAATTTTCCATGGTCCTGGGTCTACGCCAAGGTATAGCTTCAGGAGAAATGGGAGTGACAAGGATTTCTCCCTCTAATCCCAGACCAGGGGGGGAAACCTCAACATGAACACTCCCAAAATTTAGGAAACGGGAAACTTCAGAAAGCGGTCTGCTAGGAAACCGAGGAGGAGAAAATGGATTACCTGGTTCAACGGCGATAGCTTCTCCTTCAGAGGCCTTTCCTTTTCCAAGGACCACCTCCTGATTAGTTTCAGGTGTAGCTAGAGGCAGCTGTGGATGGGACCGCGTGTGTCTGCCTCTGAAAGCCACAATTGACACGGCAGGTTCGCCCCAGTGGAGTCGTCACAAAGGAGTCGCCAGGTGCACAGTAGCAATCTTCAAAGGCTCTAATACCTAATGCACCTTCAGAATATGTCGTTCAATCCCAAGGAAAATTTTCAACTTCGTCCCCGGCAACGGCGCTAGAAATGTTGGCGACGGAAGTCACTCCTGGATTGCTTGCAGGAGAAGAGCCCGACGCCCATCAGTTTATGTCATGATTTGTTTATGATAAGGGTGATCGAATGGAAGTTAACTCAAAACAATATTGTTCCAACTCTGCAACTAGGCCAGGCATGCATGGGCAAGTGAGGTCTTAGATAAACTCCAAACAGGAAGTTGTAATAAGGGTGAGTAGGGGGAATACTTGTATAAGAGGAGTGCAAGGGTCTGTTATAAACATCAGGCTTCTAACAGACTGTAGGAGAAGGCATCTAAACGCAAGATCTTCTTACATTCAAACGCAAAACACTGGAGAATACAACAATGCAACAATAAATCCTTTATCATAACATGATTGCAATAATTCACATGAGTCAGTCATTCACGAACTCTCTCAGCATAAGATGAAAATCAGATGGAATAAGAAAGGCTGTCTATCATAAAACAAGAAATCTCGCATACAGATGCATAACTAGAGAACTAGAATGTTGCGAAAACTTTACAGTCGGGAGCTTTTCTCTACCATCGATGCTTACAAAAATGGCGAAAATGCCTGCATATACTCAAAACAACAACAACAACAAAAACAAGACGCCGCATTAAAAACATTGTGTCTACATGTCTTCTGACAGTCTGCGCATGCAGACCCTGGCCGATCGTGCACCTATGGCAGATGCAATCGAACTCCTGACAGTCCTGTGAGCGAATCGACGTGCTTTTAATTCGTCACCGAACTTTCCCTTTATGGCGGAGATGATATCTAACCGCCACCAACTACCTTAATAACTGCTTCCTTGGGATTGAGAACGACCCGGCCAACTCGGCACCTTTGGGACGTGGAGGTCCCCTCGCGTTGCCATCTGGATTAGCTGAACAGTCTCCCTTTGGATGCTGCTTTGTTGGACTGCTGCGAGGGACCCTTCGGTGGACGTGGATGAGGGTATGATGGGAGCGATGGTGTTGACACGGTGGAGGCGATGGAGAGGAAACGAGAGCGGTGACATAAGATGAGGAATTCCATGCGGTTTGAAAAGGGAAGAGGAGGAAGGTGTGTGGAGTGCGGGGGTACAGGTGGACACAGAGTAAAAGGAATGATCATACACGTGGAGGTGACTGGGAGTGAGAGGAACACATGGCAAGAGGCGAAAGGGAGATGAGATGAGGAGGGGCCATGTGGATGGAGAGAGGGAAGTTGGACAGATGACAGGAGAAGAGGGAGGCGGTAAGTGATTTGGAAGAAGTGGGGGCAGACGCAACGAGGAGGCACCACGTTAACAGGGGGAGGACGGGACAAAAGGTGACAAGACAGGAACATGGCCCTTCGTCAATACCTCACCATTCCGGACCCCCCCCCTTGATTAAAGGCAGGATGGAAAAGGGGGGCCGGAATTGCTTGAGAGCCGTTGATCTGGGCGCTCTAATTTTGGCCGCTCGAGAGATGCGCGCCCGATTCCAGACCCCCCCCCTCCGCTTAAAGGTAGAAAGGCGAGGGGGGTATGGAATTCTTTATGCGCCATTGATATGGACGTTCTGATCGCAACCGTTGAAGAGGTGCGCCCCCGATTCTGGACCCCCCCCTCCGCTTAAAGGTAGAAAGGCGAGGGGGCTCCAGAATCCAATGTGCACCGTCGATCTAGGTGCACTGATCCCTACTGTCCAGATTCGCTTGCCGCTTAACCATAGGCGCATTTTGCATCCCGAACTTAGGATAAGTGGGTTTTTACCCGCTCCTTCGCATTTTATCCCCCCTTACAAGAAATGTCGCTAACAGTAACAGTCTACCATCTATAATTCTAGCCATTGATGTAACCTTTTCAACCTTGATGTATGTACCTAGATTAATCACATTCCCAATTGAAATCTACTTGTTATATGGATTCATTTGGTTGCTTATAGTGTCATGTTCCTCTTGAGTTCCCACAACTCGCGAGAGACATGCTTTGATACCACTATAATGTTCTAGGCATTTTTTTTTTATTATTTTGACGAGTTTTGTGGTATAGGAAAATTACCAAACAATGTGCATACAATTGTTTCCTTTACCATAAACTAATATATTCACACAACAACGATAATATGATGTATAAAAACAAGTAACACTACCAATATGATTCCATTTATTTGCTAAATTAAGGGAAAAACAGATACAACAACAAATTACATTTTTGTTTAGATATGACCTCATAAAATGGCATAGGTTATAGATCTAATATATGAGAGTTACCGCTGTAGATTGCTTGCTGAGAGAAATAAAGAACCTGAGTATTTTCAATATGCTTTCCTCACAAATATGAAATAACCAGTCCTTTAGAAGGCAATATGAGGCAATGACTCCACAATAGATAACAAGCTTGTAAAAGAGAAGATTATGCCTGGAATGGTATGTGTACTCAGCTCCAACACTTTGTAAGCATGCTGTAGGTGACAACCCATCAATATTCCCTCTTTGCAGCTTCCAAACAATTCCAAACAACAACAAACTATCCTATGGTATATGTATATCTGTGGGTTGTCCTTCAAAGAACAAAGATGTTGAGCATGTAGGTGACGATTTGTGTGCACTTGTTCTCAACAAAGAATGCAAGTCTGTATATGATAAAATCAGCCAGGAAATGGGGACACAACAACCCAAAAATTAGCAACAAACATATAGATTGCAGCTGCCCTGGTTCGACCCCCTAAAACAACAACCCGCTAACACTGATATCAGTCACAAAATTTACTCTTCCACACTAGAAACTTGGATATTTAATTATCCAATTCGATTCCTGCTTCAAGGTGACTCAACCAATGCCTCGTCTCAACTTACACCCCAAAAATTGACCCAATAGAATGATAACTCGACCTTTTGATGAAATAAATCAACCCAACACTTAAAACAACTCACCCAACAGAGAGAATACACCCATTTTGGAAGATATTGGGCCCTCTTTCAACCAACACGACCTGTATAGGTAAGAAAATGACCCAGAAAGAGTTTTGGGTTGATTAGGTGTTTCAGAATATCAAGAATGCAGAACATGATGCATTTAAACCTATTTCCTCCTGTTATGTTCTTATTGATTATGGATCTTATTACAAGCATTGAATCACCACATATAATAAGATTGTTGATCTGATGAGATAGAGCTAATTTGATATCCGCATATAATGCAAAGGCATCTGCTTCATTATTGGTTAGGGTTCCAAGTCCCCATGCATAATTGGTAACAATGTGTCCTCTGGGCTTATAAATAACCCTTTGCAGCTACTTCCCCTGGTGAAGTTTTGTTGTCATTGGTTGATCATACAAGGGTTTGACTACTAAAATGAGAAGATTTTGTCATTTCATAGGCTTATAAATAACCCCCTACACCTACTTCCCCTGGTGAAGTTTTGTTGTCATTGGTTGATCATACAAGGGTTTGACTGCTAAAATGAGAAGATTTTGTCATTTCATAGATTATAAATTATTTTATTGCTTTAGGTGGCAAGTCAAATGGTAAAAAGAGTATTTAATGGGTAATTGATGAGTTGAAACAAGAAAGAATCAATATTCTATCATGGAGTATGGTGCTTACCTCAACGATGACAAGTCAATGCTCATGAATGAATGGTACAAATTCCTTTGGTCATGGCGACCTCAAGAGTTTTCAAATATTTTAGGAACTTGGATGGTAGCGATGCGCTAGAGGAATTGTTTTTTTTTTTTGCAAACAATAGAATGAGAATAAAATCAACCCACAACACTTTTACAAAGGAGTTTGACCATTTTGATGCTTATTTACCCTTTTGAAAAGAGTCAAAAATTGGTTTGTATTGTGCGGGTGGAAACTTTATTTTCATTTGATAAAGGATTGTTTACAAGCTCATGGAAAATTTACAAGTTTGTAGTGTGTCACTCATCAAAATTTTGTTGTATGTGACAAAGTATGATTATCGCGTTGTTAGAAGTTTCTTGAACTTGTAGTGTATTACACCGTTGGAAGTTTTATCCGGTATGATAAAGTGATAATGTTGCGTAATTTCAAACTTTGGAGCTTCATGGCATGTCACATGAGAAAGGAACTTTGAGAAGCACTGTGTGACACATAGGCAAAACTTTTGAAGCCATGACACTTCATGAGGAAAATTGATTTCTTTGCAATGTATCGTGACTTCAATTTTTTTAAAGTTTCAATGTGTTGCATTGGAAGAAAACTATAAACACTGCTATATGTCGCAAAATGAAAAAAATTCTTAAGTTGTGGAACACCAATTTTTTTTTTTTCAAAATTTCATTAAGTCTATGTTGCAAGAAACCAAGTATTCATGCGACACACTGTGTTGTACCAGAGCAAATTTCTACTACGCTATATCGCACGTAATTTTTTTTTTTGGAATTGCAATATGTCACATCAAACAACAAACTAAATTTGCTCAAAAAGGATTTTAGATAAAAAAATTCAAAAGCAATTTGGAAACTTGACAAAATCTTTGAAAATTATCCAAAACTTATTCAACATAGAAGATTCTAGGTAATTGTTATTAACTTGAAATACAAATCCTTTTACATTAAAAGTGGAGGAGCCCCAACCTCGTTTTTCCTTTATCATCTTAGAAAGTAAAAAAAGATATGGAGTTGTATGCTCAACACATCCATAGACTCTTAATCATATATTCATTCTGAAAAATTCAATGTTATAATAATCTCACAGATACAAGCCATTTCATTCTGAAAAACTCAATGTTATAATAATCTCACAGATACAAGCCATTATGTTATTTTTTTCACATAAGCAACCATAGGTTACACTCAATGTTGTTATTCTCCGAGACTCTCAATCATTTATGCTATCTTAATGGCAATAGAAAAGTTAAATTACAGTGTTGTTTCTAATATTGATAAGCATTATAGAAATTATTTTTGTGTTGACTACGATTTTGTTTTTGCGTTGACCAAAAATTTTGTGCTTTTTCCCAAAATTTAACTTTGTTGCGAGAGATTTAATTTTTTTTCCTACGTTTTGATTGGTCCTTCAAACCAACATCTTATTGCCAGGGTGATGATGAGAATTTAATAGGCAACTTAATTTCGCATGTTTAGTATGTATGAGAGTGGATAGTTGGAACAAGTGCATGTACGAGTCTCAAAGTTTCTATACCATCTCGATTTTTGAATCTTTCCATTGTGTTAGTTGGTAAATTTTGGTAATTGGGGACATTTAAAGCTGTGAGCCAAACAATTTGTTTTTGTTTTTATTGTTGATTTTATATGTTTGTATACATACACACAGACACACAATATATATATATATATATATATATATATATATATATATAATTGACTTTTGATTCTTTATTAAATTTAGTATGATTCATAGATTTTAAATGGATTTTTGTGTATTGTATGACATGATTTTGTGTGTGAGATTTTATGGATTACAACTAGTTTTAATTGAATTCTTTTGTTCTAATTAATTGTGGTGGGTGGATTTAGATTTGAGAGTCAATTTTCTAGGAGCAAAGTTTTATTGTTTGAGATACCATTGAAATAATATGAATGCAACAATGAATGAAATAAATTGGACTACGATTCTACAGCTGGTACGTGGCGATGCTAATTTGAACATAGTTCTTTTTGTGTTTGATCATGATATAGTCTGCTATAAGCCACAAAGACAATGTTCTTCCCAACTTCTTTGTTAAAATGAATAGTTTTAATTACTTGTTTATTTGTTTAACAATAGACAAATTTACCTATAACTTGTGTTTTCAGAGTGCAATACTTGTTGAACATGTTGATGGTGTTGATCTAGTATCTAGATTTTAACCAGTGGCGTGCCATATTAGTTTATGTATTTCGTAGACAAACGCAATTAGTTCCTCTACTTCTTGCTTCATAATGTATGCCTCAGGCATAATGCAACTACTGTGTTTTATTGAAGTTTGTTGTGGTATTGGTGTAATGTTTGATCAAAACACTTCGCTCAAAGTTCTCTTATTTGCATGAACAAGATAGACAAGTCTTGCAACTTCTCAGTGTAAAACCTGGTATATAATATGGGCTTTTAGTTTCATCCTTTCTCTGCTTCCTTTATGCAGTTTCGAGTATGTTCAATGATTTACACAAAATTATTGATAATGGGTATTTTTGGAATATTTTTGTCTATTAAGTAATTTACACAAAATTAATGATAACAAGTTTTTAAGAAGATTTTGGTTTGGTTTTGGCTTTAACAATACATTTTAATAACAAGTTTATTCAATAATTTATAGAAAAATAATGATAATGGGTAGTTTTAGAAGATTTTAGTTTGGCTTTGGTTTCAGGGTTACATTTTAATTGTGCAGATTCTAGAAAATTGTTGATAATGGGTAGTTTTAAAAGATGGTTTGGTTTTGATTTTAAGATACATTAGATTCTTGTGTGTGATAATAAATGTAAATTGTAATTATATCAACTAAACTCTGGATGTATTCATATACAATTTGTAAATTTGTAAATATGGAATTTTAGTTTCATCCTTTCTCTGTTTCCTTAATGCAGTAGCAAGTCCATTTCAAAAACTTTTGGTCTATTCAGTAATTTATGTATTTCATAGACATGTGCAATTAATTTATCTGCTTGTTGTTTCATAGTGTGTGTCTCATGCATAATGAAACTAATGTGTTTTATTGAAGTGTGTTGGGATATTGGTGTAAAGTTTGATCAAAACACTTCACTCAAAATTCTCTTATTTGTATGAAAAAGATAGACAGGTCATGCAACTTTTCAATGTAAAAACTTGTATATGATATGGACTTTTAGTTTCATCATTTTTGTGTTTTGTTTATGCAGTAACACGTCTATTCAATAATTTATACAAAATTACTAATAGTGGTTATGATTATTATATTTTTATAATAAACATTGTTATTTAAAATAAATTCAACTAAGTATGGAGAGTTAGTGGTGGAATCTTAGCAAATCAATGTGCCACAAATGACTCGTTATCGTGCAAATTACACCGTTTTTTAGAATCCATGTTGTGGAACTATTTGAAGTGCGAAAATGCGGGAGGATGAGTGATATGAATTCTTCGCACAAGGGTTCAAAACAGATCAACTTAAACATATGCATAAAAACATTTTGTTCACTTTATATACTTTAACAAACATTTTAACTTAAAATAAATTCAACTAACTATGGAGAGTTAATGGTGGAATTTTAGCAAATCAACGTGTCATAAATGACTCGGTTATCGTGCAAATTACATTGCTTGTGAGAATAATGATAACCAATTTTTTAAGAAGATTTTGGTTTGGTTTTGGCTTTAAGAGTACATTTTAGTGTTGGCTATGCGGGGGATATACATGTGCAGAGTGCAGAGGTGTGAAAGATATATATCTGTGCAAAGTGCGTAGATATGGTCATTGCAAAAGGCTTTGCACAATGTGAAAAATGACTAAGCAAAATATTAAAATTAAAATTATGACCATTAATCAACAATATTTTTTAAGTCAAATATATGCATAAAAACATTTTGTTCACTTTATATACTTATTTTTTAATATATGTATATACATAAAACCATTGAGATATCTAAAAAGTTAAAAGGCTTGGGTGTTGATGTTTGTTGATTATCAACAAAAGAAAGTTGTTTTATGTAACTATTTTATGTGTGTAAAATAATTATTAATATTTAGGTGCAATTAGTTCCTCTGCTTTTTGTTTTATAGTATATGCCTCATGCATAATGAGTCATGTGTTTTATTGAAATTTGTTTCTTCATAGTGTATGCCTCATGCATAATGCAACTACTATGTTTTATTGAAGTTTTCTATGTATGGGTGTAATGTTTGATCAAAACACTTTGCTCAAAATTCTCTTATTTGTATGAACAAGATAGACAAGTCTTGCAACTTTTCATTGTTAAAAATGGTATATAATATGAGATTTTAGTTTCATCCCTTATCTGCTTCCTTTATGCAGTACCAAATATGTTCAATAATTTATACAAAATTACTGATAATGGGTATTTTGGAAGATTTTGGTCTACTCAGTAATTTATAGAAAATTAATGATAAATAGTTTCTTAAGAATATTTTGGTTTGGTTTTGGCTTTAACAGTACATTTTAAACAAGTCTATTCATTAATTTATAGAAAAATAATGATAATGGGTAGTTTTAGAAGATTTTGGTTTGGCTTTGGTTTTAAAGTTACATTTCAATTGTGCAAATTCTAGAAAATTAATAATAATGGGCAGTTTTAAAAGATTTTGGTTTGGTTTTGATTTTATGATACATTAGATTCTTGTGTGTGATAATAAATGTAAACCATAATTATATCAACTAAACTATTGATATATGCATAGACAATTTGTAAATATGGACTTTTAGTTTCATCATTTCTTTGCTTCCTTTATGCAATAACAAGTCCATTTACTAATTTATACAAAAATAGTGATAGTGGGTATTTTTAGAAGATTTTGGTCTATTTAGTAATTTATGTATTTTACAGACAAGTGCAATTAGTTTCTCTGCTTCTTGTTTCATAGTGTGTGCCTCATGCATAATGCAATTACTATGTTTTATTGAAGTTTGTGTGGTATTAGTGTGATGTTTGATCAAAGAACTTCTCTCAAAATTCTCTTATTTGTATGAACAAGATAGATAAGTCTTGCAACTTTTCAGTGTAAAAAGTTGTATATGATATGGAATTTTAGTTTCATCTTTTCTGTGTTTCCTTTATGCAGTAGCAAGTCTGTTTAATAATTTATACAAAATTACTGATAGTGGTTATTTTTTTTAATAACAAACATTGTTACTTAAAATAAATTCAACTAAGTGTGGAGAGTTAGTGGTGGAATCTTAACAAATCAACGTGCCATAAATGATTCGTTATGGTACAAATTACATCTTTTGTCAGAATCTGTGCTGTGGAACTATTTGAAGTGCGGAGTTGCGGAAGTGTGGGAGTGTGAGATGATGAGTGCTATGCATTCTTCGTAGAAAGGTTCAAAATAGACCAATTTAAAAATATGCATACAAACATTTTATTCACTTTATATACTTATTTTTTATAATAAACGATGTTACTTAAAATAAATTCAACTAAGTATGGAGAGTTAGTGGTGGAATGTTAGCAAATCAACATGTCATAAATGACTTGGTTATTGTGCAAATTACTGTTGGATTACTGAGAGGGGGGGTGAATAAATAATGAGTAATTGAAGTACTTTTAACCACAGTTTATTAATCTTCAACAATATTCGACAGTTTATCATTAACATTCAATATATCATCAACAATATAATCATAAACAATATCACATCACAATAGATACATAGTACACCAGAATTTACGTGGAAACCCAAACGGGAGAAAACCACAAAATACTTTACTTATATATCAAAAGAATACATTCATTGGAAGCACCAACTTCCAATTCTCCACCTACAACTGGAAGGAGGCCCCAACCCCCTGTTCTCAGGCTCCAACCTGAAGGAAGATACAACTCCCTGAATTCTATGGCTCCAACAAGAAGGAGGCTACAACCCCCTGAGTTCTCCGACTCCAACCGAAAGGTGACCACAACCAGCTATCCTTGCCCCATCCAACCACCCTGTAATATAAATGTAGACCAACTGTTGCTACAAAACTCTACCAATGTGATTGTCACCGTGTCTTTGTCACTGTCACAACTCTGCCACTATTACTATCACAACTCTGCCACTGTCTCATCAACGACCTGTATCTACTCATCAACCAACTAAACCTGTACCATACCATGCATCAAGTATATACCAATATACATATTATCTCATGCATCAATTATGAACCAAAGATAAATCAATAAGCATAGTGAATCATGAACTAGAGAATCGACCATGTGTAATCTGTACCATATACCATACCATCAACCATATGCAGATTTGAACCATATCATCAATGAAATATCTCAAATGACCAATGCATGTCCCTCATTCATATGCCACCATACAACATGGATATACCTCAACCATGTACAATCAACTCAAATATATGAACTATAAGAACCATGTCATATGCTGAACTAGATATAAGAGTGCTTCTCACTTAGCCAAGCAACCAAGATATACCATATCCAAATACAAAACCAACCATACCAAGTATGCCTCAAGCATACACCATATCATGACAAGAAGTAACAATCAAAACAAGTATATAACCACACCAATACCTCTGAAGATGACCTGAAACAATAATATGCTGACATGTAGAGTTCCTTCAGAACTTTAGGGACCTGGTACCAACATCTACTCAAACCTTCATTATCTTTTCACAGATACACGACCTTCTCTTCTATAGCCTATGGATATTCGTGCTTTCCTTCACTGCAACCTAGGTACATTCGCACCCTTCTAACCTGCAACCCTCAGATACCTCATAAACTAGGGTTTGCTGCAACCCCGAGACTTTCTCCTTCGACCTTCCTTTGCTACCTTAGAAAAATGCCGTCACAATCTTAGCAAAAGATCACTAGTGCTAGGTAAATTCTCTCCTTACTTTAGGGATTTCTTATTGCAACCACTTTACCCTTTGACTAATACTTGTAACTAACTAGGGGCTTCTTGACCACTCTTTGGGGATTCCAACTTTACAAGGCCATATCTCCCTAACCATGAGGAACTACGTGCCATTCCACATATCAACGAAACTGGCACAACGAGTAATATCCATCTATGAGGGTCTTTCCTGAATTCAGACTATCCTTTCTATCCATATTATTCATTCAAATTCGGGTACCAAAACCACACCGTCGGGGCTACCAAAATTCTTCAAGAGTTGACATCAATCTCTAAGATCACTCTCCAAGGTTTGACATCAATGAAAACCAACTATCTAACAATATACCAATTTGGAATTGATGGAAACACTTAGGCATGACAAGACTTATGCTCATTCTCCCTTTGTAACCATCGCTCCCCCTATCTGCATGATTCTTTCTCTCCATCTCCACGCCTTGCTCTTTATCTCTCCTCCCTTGACATTAATGGAAAAGGGTAATCCTCCTCTTAGGGATGATCCCCCTATCTATAATCCTTTGCTAAATCTACTCACCTTTTTCTTCATGGTGCTTCCTCATGTAACTCTCTGATGTATATGAAAAGCATTCAAAATGATTCTTTACTTGAATTCTTCAATATTTCCATTTCTCTCCCCCTGTCTTATTAAGTCTGATTCCATGTGGATCACTTTGGGGTAGAAAATATTCTAAGTTTTTGTCGCAAATACTCAAAAGTTTCCCTTGTAAGAGGTTTGGTGAAGATATATGCAATCTTCTCTCTTGTCTCGACATACTCTAGCTTGATGTTCTTTTCTGTAGTCTGTTCCCACAAGAAGTGATACTTGATTGGAATGTGCTTCGTCTTAGAGTGCATTAATGGATTCTTTGAAATACTGATAGCGATGGTGTTTCCACAAAGTATTGAAATGGGCTCATCATACTTTACTTGCATATCCTGCAAAGTCTGCTTCATCCAAAGAACCCGAGTACAACATGCCGTTGCTGCAATGTATTATGCCTCTGCCGTGGAAAAGGATACCGATGACTATTTCTTGCTTAACCATGATACCAGGTACTCACCCAAGTAGAAATATTCTCCACTTGTACTTCTTCTATCATCAATGCAACCTGCCCAATCTGCATCTTTGTAGGAAACAAGAGATAGATACTTCCATTTTGGATACCATAAACCAAACTCTTCTGTACATTTGAGATATCTGAATATCCTCTTTACTACCAAAACTTGTGATTCCTTTGGTGCTTCCTGAAACCTTGCAACCTGTCCAACTACTTGCATCACACATGGTCTATAAGTTGTCACATAAATTAAGCTACCAATCATCAATCTGTACTGTCTCTGATCTGTGTCCTTGAAATCATCATCCTTACTTAACTTGCAACTTGTCTGCATTGGAGTACTGACTGGTTCACAATCTTCCATTCCAAACTTCTTCAACATTTCTCTGATATACTTTTCTTGAGAGATGAAAATACCTTGTTTTCTCTGACATATCTGTAGTCCCAAAAATAAGGTTAACTCACCAAGCAAAGAGATCTCAAACTCATCCTGCATGTCTTTGGAAAACTTTCAACTCATCCTGTCATCGTCACTTTCGAAGATAATATCATCTACATAGACTTCAATGATCAATATATTGTCTCGATCCACCTTTATGTAGAGATTGTTGTCTGCATTTCCCTTCTTGAATCATTGTTGCTGTAGATACCTGTCCAATCTAGAGTACCATGCTCTGGGGGCTTGTTTGAGACCATATAAATCCTTCTTCACCCTGCAAACATAATTTTTCTTCTCTGACTACTAAAATCCTTCTGGATTCTCAATGTAGACTCCTTTCTCTAGATCTCCATTTAGGAATGTTGTTTTCACCTCCATTTGATACAGTTTAATATTCTTGAAGCATGCATAAGATAATATTAGTCTGATTGATTCCATCGTGGCAACTGGGGCAAATGTATTTTCAAAATATATACCTTAAACTTGAGAGTAACCTTTGCACACCAATCTTGATTTGTTCCTGATAACCTGTCCATCCTCGTTCAATTTGTTCTTGAAGACCTACTTTGTATCGATGACATTCTTTTTCTTTGGTCTTGGAACCAGTTCCCAAGTGTCATTCTTTTCTATCTGATCTAACTCTTCATCCATGGCTTTGATCCAAAATTCATCCTTGCTGGCTTCTTAAAAAATTCCCGTCTCAATAGTATATAGTAGTGCTAGATGCTGCTGTTCCGATGAACATATTCTTCTTCTGGTTTCAACCCCTGCATCTTTATTTCCAATAATCTGATTTAATGGATGCTTTTTCTGCACTTGTCTACTGGGTGTCTTTGGAGGTACTTCAAAATACTTCTGTTCTTGCTCTGCTTCTGGCTGCTCTTCTTCTTCATTTGATTCTTTATCTACTTCTTCTTCTTTCACATCTTCTTTGTGATTCTGTTTGACCAAATATTTACTATTTTCTTTTATCTTTCATCCATTTGTCTCATCGATCTCCATATTGATTCTTTCTACTATTTTATTTAGTCTTAGATTGAAGCATTTGTATGCTTTCCTTTTTCTTGAGTACCCAACCATTATGCCTTTATCAACTCGAGAATCAAATTTTCCAACTCTACCATCTTCTCTTTTGATGTAGAATTTGCTTCCAAATACTCTGAAATGATTCACATTTGCCGGTCTTGCTTTCCATAGCTCATATGGAGTCTTATTACTATTATTTCTAAGCATCCCTCTGTTTTGAATGTGAACTTCTGTATGCATTGCTTGTACCCAAAAGACATCTGTCAACTTGGAATCCATTAACATGGTTCTGACCATTTCATGTACTATTCCGTTCTTCCTTCCAACAACTCCGTTTTGTTGAGGTGTCTTGGCTACTGAGAATTGCCTCTTTATCCCATGGTCGCTGCATAATTCCATGAATTCCTTTGATGTAAATTCTTCTCCATTGTCTGATATAAAACACTTGATGTTAAACTCTGTCTCAGTTTCAACCATCTCTTTGTATGTCTTGAAGCTTTCAAATGCGTCTGACTTCTTCTTTAGAAAGAAAAATGCAGTCATTTTTGTGTAGTCATTAAACTGTTCACCTTTCAATCCTTTTGTTCTTGTCGGTCCAACTAGATCAATGTGTACAATATCCAATGGTTTTATTGTGGAATAATACTTTGACTTGAACTTTGTATTGGTCTGCTTTCCCTGTAGACAATGCTTACATAGAATGTTTGTTGGTTTCAATATCTCGGGAATTTCTCTTACTGCTTCCTTTTTGCTTTCTTCGACAAGATTATCAAAATTTGTGTGACCCATTCTTCTATGCTAGAGCCAACTTTCATCGTCCTTTCCTAAGAAACATCTTTCCTTTCCTATTTCATTTAGAACATATATGTTGCTTGGAGTCCTTACAACTTTAGCTACCAACTTGCCCTATTATGCTTTCCTTATCTCACACTTCTTTGAATCAAACACAAGTATGTGTCCTTGATCACACATTTGAATTACACTTAGCAAATTATGTTTCATGTCTTCGACCAGTAAACAATTTTCTTCCGTGGCATCCTTACCTTCGAGCTTGACTGTGCTCTTTCCAATGATCCTGGTTGAGTTGTCATTCCCAAATGAAATTGATCCATCTCTTTCCTTCTTCAATGTCATAAACCTGTCTTTGTCACCTATCATATGATTTTAGAGTCCATTGTCAACATACCATCCATGTTTCTTGTGTTGAGATTGTAGAGCAAGATTGCATTCTTCAGTGTTGAATTGATCATTCTTTCTTGTCCATATCCTTTGTGGTTCCTGCTTATGACTGTTGATATTCTGCTTTGGTTCCCTTGGAGTAAAAATGAGTCTACAATCTCTAGCCATATGTCCAAATTTGTTGCACTTGTAGCATTCTACCTCATCACTTAATGATCCAAATTTGTTGTAGTTTCTATTCTGTGCTTCATGAGATCTTCTTGGATAACTATTTCTTGTATAGCCCTCATCATTGCTTATGTTCTTGGTATTGGCTCTGCAATTCCATCTTTGTGCCCAAAATTATAACATGAATAACATGAACCAAGAAAAATAGTTTGATACCCAAGAGTGTAAGATCTTCTGAATGGTGCCACTCTTCCGAATCCTTCTTCTTCTTAAGGTATTTCTATAGATGGATGCAGTTGATATTTACTTTTGAATCTTCTAGGTGGTGCAATGTCTCTGTAATCTCCCTCTTGACTTTTCTTGTCTTCTTCTTTCGAGGGACCCTTGAAAACTTCTGCATAGCTTCTTGGTTATGCTTCTTGTTCTATCGTTTTGGAGCTTGAACCTTTCTTTGCCTTCTTCTAATTGTATCCCAATACAGATCTGTCATAGTATGGTCTTTAACTGTTAATGATATTATCCAATATCCTGGTGCTTTTTTGCTGCATATCCTTCTTCTAAAGATCTTTTCTTAGAGTGACTATCTCAGCTTCCAAGCCTTCAATGGTCATGTCTCTTTCTTCTAACTGCCCACTAAGTGCTTCTTTAATTCTCTTGTCTTCTTCTGCCTGGAGTTTTAGCTTCGTGAATGTCTGCTTGACTTATTTGGAGTTTTGAGTTAGTTTTGCATGAAGTGACTTGTTTTTGTTCTTTTCTCTATTAATAATTTCTATGGCACTCAACGATTCTTCTATATAATCGACTTATGCCTCTTCATATTCTTCTTTGGAGCCTTCTTCATCGGATTCTTTTATTTCCATGAATAGTACCCTTTCTGTATCACTGTCCCTGACTTCATCTTCGTTTGATGAATAACTGTCTTCCTTGGTTCAAAGGTTTTTCTTGAAAAAATTCTTTTTGTTTCTTCAACCCTTTTGAATTTTCTTTTTAGGGTCATCTTCGTCTTCATTTATTTTCTTTTTCTTATAAGGAAATTTATTAGAAAAATGACCAACACCATCACAATTAAATCAAATCAATGGAAGCTTGCCTTTGTATTTTCCGGTTCCCTTTTTAAACCACCTGACAAAGTTATCCACCTCTTCATATTCCTCTGAATCATCGCTGCAACTACAATCTGACTTTGCCTTATGTTTATCTTTCTTCTTTATCTTCTTTGATGTCTTGAATGTTGCTTCCTTCGTGACTTGATTTTCTTGCTCTGTGATAATCTCATAAGCTACGAGTATCCTGTGCAACTCATCCATGCTCAAGGTGTCTTGATCTGGTCTCTCTTCCATGGCTGAAATCTTTAGATCATATTGCATAGGTCGAGACCTCAGTACCCTTTGAAAAATGAGTGTTTCCTTCATTTCTTCTCCCAAACCCTTGATGCCATTGAATTTCTCATCAACTTGTATAAAGTAGGAGCAAATGCATCTTCCTTCATCTTCAATTGTTCGAACTTGACTCTAAAAGTTTGAAGTTTGGCTCTATTAACTTTGGCATATCCTTCATAGATATTCTTTAGTTTGTCCCATATTTATTTTGCGGATTCATAGTGCACAACCTTGGTGTATACTGATTCATTCAAACCATTCATGATAACATTTTTATCTCTAGAATCATTGTCTTCAAGTTTCTTTCCATCCTTATCTTTCGGGGGAGTGGCTGGTGCTTTGTATCCATCTACTACTGCTCGCCAAACATCGAATCCCTATGCCTATAAATATGTTTTCATTCGTCTACTCCATAAGTCATAGTTCTGACTATCAAACTATGGTACCCCAATCCTAGCATAGTCCATGATCTCCTTCCAATGGTTATACTTCTTTCTGAAGGACCTGATCTGATTCCAATTGTTGGATTACTGAGAGGGGGGGTGAATAAATAATGAGTAATTGGAGTACTTTTAACCATAATTTATTCTTCAACAATATTCAACAGTTTATCATTAGCATTCAATATATCATCAACAATATAATCATGAAAAACATCACATCACAATAGATACACAATACACCATAATTTACGTGGAAACCCAAATGGGAGAAAACCACATAATGATTTTCTTATATATCAAAAGAATACATTCATTGGAAGCACCAAATTCCGATTCTCCAACTACAACTGGAAGGAGGGTCCAACCCCCTGTTCTCTGGCTCTAACTTGAAGGAAGCTACAAATACATGAATTCTCTGGCTCCAACTAGAAGGATGCTACAACCCCCTGAGTTATTTGGCTCCAACTGGAAGGTGGCTACAACCACCTATCGTTGCCTCGTTCAACCTCCCTATAATATAAATGTAGACCAAATGTCACTACAAAACTCTGCCACTGTCACTGTCACTCTGTCTCTATCACTGTCACAACTCTGTCACCGTTATTATCACAACTTTGTCATTGTCTCATCAACGGCCTGTATCTACTCATCAACAAACTAAACCTGTACCATACCATGTATCAAGTATATACCAATATACATACTATCTCATGCATCAATCATGAACCAAAGATACATCAATAAACATAGTGAATCATGAACTAGAGCATCAACCATGTGTAATTTGTACCATATACCATACCATCAACCATATGCAGATCTGAACCATATCATCAATGAAGTATCTCAAAGAACCCATGAATGTCCCTCATGCATATGCCACCATACACCATGAATATACCTCAACCATGTACAACCAACTCAAATATATGAACTATAAGAACCATGTCATATGCTGAACCAGATATAAGAGTGCTCCCCACTCAACCAAGCAACCAAGATATACCATATCCAAATACCAAACCAACCATACCAAGTATGCCTCAAGCATACACCATATCATGACAAGAAGTAAAAATCAAAACAAGTATATAACCATACCAATACCTTTGAAGCTGACCTGGAAGAGTAATATGCTGACCTGTAGAGTTCCTTCAGACCTTTAGATACCCGGTACCAACATCTACTCAAACCTTCATTATCTTTTCACAAATACTCGACCTTATCTTCTGTAGCCTGCGGATATTCGTGCTTTCCTTCACTGCAACCTGCGTACATACGCTCCCTTCTGATTTGCAACCCTCAGATACCTCAGAAACTAGGGTTTTCTACAACCCCGAGACTTTCTCCTTCGACCTCCCTTTGCTACCTCAGAAAAATGCTGTCACAACCTTAGCAAAAGATCACTAGTTCACAAGATAGATAATCAATGAATGAGTGTGTCAATGTATTTGTGAATAAATCCTTGAGGTGTTTATATACTTGTGCTAGGTAACTCCTTTCCTTACTTTACAGATTTCTTGTTTCAACCACTTTACCCTTTGACTAAGACTTGTAACTAACTCGGGGCTTCTTGACCACTCTTCGGGGCTTCCAAATTTACAAGGCCATATCTCCCTAACCTTGAGGAACCACGTGGAGTTCCGCATAGCACCAAAAATGACACGATGAGTACTATCCATCTATGAGGGTCTTTCTTGCATTCACACTGTCCTTTCTATCCATATTATTCATTCAACTTTGGGTAACAAAACCACACCATCGGTGCTACTCGAATTCTTCAAGGGTTGACATCAATCTCTAAGACCACTCTCCAAGGGTTGACATCAATGACAACCAACTATCAAACAATTACATCGCTTGTTAGAATAGTGATAACCAATTTTTTAAGAAGATTTTGGTTTGGTTTTGGATTTAACATTACATTTTAGTGTTGGTTGTGTGGGGGATATACCTGTACGAAGTGTGGAGGTGTCGAAGATATATATTTGTGCATAGTGTGTAGATATGGTCATAGCAAAAGGATATGCACAACGTGAAAAATGCGTAAGCAATATATTGAAATTAAAATTATAACCATTAATCAACAATATTTTTTAAGTTAAACATATGCATAAAATCGTTTTGTTAACTTTATATACTTATTTTGTTTTAACAGAAACGGTTGGGATTTGATATATTAAAAAAGAGCAATAGTTTTCACAAAATACATATGGCAGAGTAGTGAAATCTCCGCATCTCTCTTGAAAAACTAACTGTATTTGGAATAATAAAGAAGTTGGTAAAACCAGTCCAAAAGAACTACTATTTTGCCCTGTGAAAATGGCTACAAACATGTTTAAAATTAACAAAAATTTGCATTTCATTGAAAACCTCACTAAATATTTTGAAAAGACTCTAGATCCTCCTGCGGATCTGCTTGATGCGCTGTTGGATTCACCCTTGGATGATGAATTCCTTCAATTGGGTTCGGCCAGACTGGAACTAGTGTTGGCGTAGGAGGGGCCGAGGGATGCTCATTGCTGGCAACTGAATGGAAGGTTGAAGGGAGCCTTGACCCAACTGAGCCATTAGAGTTCTCTGGCTACTGAGGATGGTTTAGAGTATTTTTCAATTGTTGAGCAACTACTCCAATTTGCCTTGTGTTTCTATTAATTCCTCTAAGTGCAATTGCAAGTTCCTTGTTGTGCCGCAGTTCTTGCTGGTGCAGTTGGGCCTACAGATTTGCCAGTTCCTCTCGCAATCCTTGATTTTCTCATTGAAATTCATGGTGTCTAGCGTCTGTGCGCTCCTCTTCTTGTTTGACATCCACACGTTGTGAGAAAAAATATTCCCGGAGATCCTCCAAGACACACGTTAAGCAAGAGAAAGGAGCTCTGGATCTTGTCCACATTTTGATGGAGAGGCTTAAGATCAGGCTGGTTAGAAAAGCGCTGTAGAATTGATGAAAGAAAACAAAAAAAGTAGGAAGAGAAAACATACCAAAATGCAAGCGAAGTGCCCTGTGTTTCAATGTATTGGTGTTGAAAGCAAGCAGGAGGAGCCATAATTGCAGAAACATTTACCCTTGATGGAACAAGGTACCAGAACCACCCATGAGCTGAGATGAGTTTGCACAGGGAAGAGTGATGGAGATGACGCCATGAAAATACGGTAGTGCGTCAAAGGGTACGAGTGAAGCTCCGTGGGATTAATAGGAAGGACAAAAGGTTGAGGGGGTGGCACATG
>ML779082.1:572697-589701 GCA_009831015.1 Picea engelmannii | reverse complement strand
GACCACAAGACAAATCCTTCCATGTTAGGGACCTTAGACTCCTCATGCTCCCAAGTTTCAGCTAGATAGATAATATCAATATCACTCGGGATCCAACTTATCATAGGACCTTTGCGCCATGGAAAGCCACGACAATTCCAAAAGAGGATCCCGAGTGTCCCAAATTCCTATCTATTATTATCCTTCTAGTCTCTATCCCTAACAATAACTTTTCGATTTCTAATTATTGTCCATTTTCCTTCTTTCCTGGCTTCTTTTACCTTTTGAACTTCCTTCATTATATCAGCTTGGTCTTCGGGAATGAGTCTTCATTTATAAATATTCTTGACCCTTTTAAGCTCAGAGATTTACTAAGCATGCTATATTTATGGTCATTACAACTTACTTTGACACGGATCAACCTTTATTTGTGATCAATTATTTTTCCTAGCCTCTTTGCTTCTATAAGGTAAGTTGTATCGATTTGTGATTTATTTTTTAATTCTTCTTTTACTATTGCTAGCGTATCCTCCTCCTGTTGTTCTTTTATACCAAAAATTATGAGGTTCAAGGATCTTTTGTTACACTCATGGTCCAGTTCAATTAGCTTATTTATTTCCTCTTTGATAGGTTTGATATCCAATTTATTTTCCATGTTAGTGAGGGTCAAATTGTTGGTTAGTTTTTCTTCTAGCTCTTTAATCCTATCTCTCAAGTTGTGATTTTCTTTGACCCCTCCTTCTTGGGTTGATTGTTTATATTTTTCCATTTCTTGAATTCTATCATTCATTGTCTGCAATTCACTCTTGAACCCTAAGAATCTATCCTCTATTTGAGTTTGAATGGTATCTTTAATTTTTTTATCAATCATTGCCTCTAGCTCTATTTGGAGTTTTACGTCTCTTTCTTCACTCATTTTTTCTAATGTTTCTAACTCTTTGGATTTTGGCATCTCTCTCTTCTCTTTTTTTTTTTACTGATTCCATATAATCGCAAAGGATCTCTAGGGTGATTTTGGGGGGTCTCCCCTTGTTAGGATGAATTTTTGGAATAGTTGGTGGAGTGCTCATATTGAAAAGAAGAGAAAAAATATGTAACAATTATTATTATGGATTAATTTTATCTCTCAAATAAACTTTTACTTATGGAACTTAAAATAAATAAAATATATTGTAAAATTAAAATTGAATCAAAGTAAAAAGTGTCTCACCTCATTTTTTAAGGTTTTTAATATATATATATATTTTAATTTTAAGTTTTTTTTTTTTAATTTTTTTTTTTTAAATTTGTATAAAATAATTTATTTTCCTATTTTTGATACAACTAAGAACATGTGTTTCTTCTTAAGAGGTCACAGGTTCAAATCCAGAGGGGGGTAGGGTATGTATCCCTTTGTAGTAAATCTTAATTTTAAAAAAGTAAATGATAAAAAATATTTTTAAGATTAAAAGAAACATGGAAAAATGACTAAAAATAGGGTTGAATTTTCTTTTAGAAAATAAATGAAAAATAAGTATTTAAAAAAAATATTGTGGAAATATTATGGATTAGATTAAAAAGGGAGGGGGTGCTAAGGGTAGCACCATTTTTAAAAACAGGGTAAAAAATGCCACCCTTGAAAAAACGAGAACTCTACAAAGTTCTAGTTAAATTGGTAATATTGTTTAAAGTGTACTCCAACTTTTGCAATGATTTTCAATGTGAAATTACTATTACTTTAAGTTCTCTTATTTGTATAAACAAGATAAATAGGTCTTATAACTTTGAATATGAAGATGGACATGTCTAAGCACTCACAAGGTCTAAACCAGTGTTTTGAACTTCCAAAAAGTAAAACCATAACATAACTTTGAATAATTTGAATGCCATTTTATATATTAATTTAAAATTCTTTCATTTAAAAAAAAAATTGAAAAAAATCACATTCTCAATCTGATATGCATGTATCATGTGGCAGTGATTAAGATTTATATGTATTTACGATAACATATTACCAGAATTTGAAAAATAATTTTAGCTCCGAATATCTAGCTGGGCTATACAAAGTAATAATTTATAAGGATTAATTTTTTTAATTGTATTTTTTTTCCATTTCAAATCTTAGAAAACAAGGATAAACTGCGAAGCAACTAGTCACTGTCCAAACTGATCCTGTATTACTTACTGAGCACCCAGTGTGAGTATTGTTTTGTTATTTTCAATCGTTGCTGGATCACAAATACAACGCGTGTACACTAGTATTGTTTTATTTTCAAAAGTGGATAAATTATTTTCACCAGTTATGCTGTGAACTTTTATCCCATCGATTTTTACTAGCCATGCTATGAACTTTAAGAGTTCGATTTCAATTAGTTCAAAAGCGGAATGGAAATTAAGGTTCTACACTTTTAATTAAGAATTTTAATTACCTTTTAGCTGTTAATATGTANTTTTGTAAGTAAGAGTATTTCATTAATGTATAAAGAGTTTTCAAAAACAAAACCAGAGTTGCAGAATATTCAGAATTACCAAGCTGTAGTAACTGAACTGCCCCAAGGGGGAAACCAGTTCAGCCAGCTGGTGTTATGGTCTACATGTTTATCAAACTAGTGAAACTGTAAACAGAATTGAGAGTAATAAACTAAAACATAAGTAGATTCTCCATAAGGGTCATACATTTGGCTTATATTCCGGCCATGTGGCATGGGTAGCCTCGTTCCATAGCTCTTCTTCGACAGGTGTTCCTCGCCATTCCATCTGCGTGTCAGCATCCGCATTATCCACTGCTGCTGCAACCTCCCCATCCACGTGCATGTCTTGCCCCAAATCGCCACCCTCTGCTGGAAGCTCCTGTTTGCCCCTACCAAACATGTTCGCTGGGACGTGCTTGGGTTGCGCTGCTGCTCCCTGGAAGGTGGAGAGGATGTGGAGGAGTGCAGAGGCCTTCCCATCCAGTTGTTGCAGTCGGAATTGTAGATCATCCACGCCCTGTCGGAGCTCGAAAACTAGCGCGTAAAGAATGTCCATGCTGTCCTGCATCTGCTCGTTTGGGATGGAGTCGGAGATAGAATGTGGAAATGGTGATGCTTCCAAGGGTGGGTGACTGTGGAAGGCTTCTGAAGCCAACCGAGGTGCGCTGGCCAGGGGAAGTGGGGGTGCCCGAGAAGTGGACGCTCCGTCCAAGATGAGCTCCGAGGGTAAGCCGACCGAGCTGTGCGTAAGAACCAAACCTTCAAGCCGGGAAGAAGTGGTGAATAGTTTAATTTCAGGTTGCGAAGAGTGCGAGGAGTGCGAGGAAAGCGAAGATTGGGAGGGGGATAGGCGTCCGAGGCTGAAATGGGAACTAGGGCGAGGTACAGGCACTCGTGGCCGGGATGGAGTCCAAGGCGAGCCCCTTCTTGGCCTGCCTCTTGGCCTAGGCATGCTGTCTGCTCGGGGGAAATGGTTGGGCTGCGAGAGAAGCCCCAGGTGAGAGGAGAGGCCTGGAGAAGAGCCAGTTGCCGGAGAGCGCCAAGGAGCTGGTATGAGGGGTTTGAAGCACAACAAGAGAGCGCCAAGGAAGAAGTAAGCTGGAATGAACCATATCTGCTCGGCTGGAGGAGATGAAGGCCGAGCCACATGCAAAGGTTGACGATGCCTTCAATGAAATCGTCCATCGAGAGAACAACCATAGATGGGAAATGCACCAGGCTTAATGGCGCCTTGGACGTCGTAGGAGGGTTTAAATGCATGGGGGTGGTGACTGTGCTTGGCACGTATCTGTCACATGGCTTCTGCCACGCTGACATGTGTGCGCCTCCTCTTGTTGCCATGTGGCCCGCACCATCATCTGATCCGAGGGATATGTAATTATCAATGTTGGTTTACTATATACTTCTTGATTAATTTCTAAGTCATTATATCATCACCTTTTTGCAATATTTATTTGGTTGAAAAATGTATTGACATCATAATAACCACATGAAAAAGTCAACCAACCCAGTGGTGTCAATCCATCCTATTGGTGCACTGAAAACCAACCTTTTATACAGTGTGGTGTCAATCCATCTGGTTGACACGAGAAAATACTCTTCAACGGAGAGATGTTATCTCCGATGTAAAGTCTCAATTAGACTTCACACACCATTTGGGGTTGGAGATCCATCTAATTTTTTGTCCTCATACCCGTTACTTTAGAAGAAATAGTTATAAAATGCAAAATGTAGTATGCTAATTTCCCACTTGTAAAATGTAAACTAATCTAATCTATTATAACTAAGACAAGATTTGAACCAATGAATAGATAAAAGAGTCGTTATATGTCCTTGCATATATTTGCGAAATAAAACGCAAAAAAATTTGTTAGAACACTAACAATCACAATCTTTTATTTTCCAACTCAAAGCAATATAAACAAAAAAAAATGTTAGAACACTAGCAGTCACAATCTCTTATTTTCCAACTCAAAGCAATATATCATATAAAAACCATAAATCCATTACAAAATAATTAACAATAAAATAATACAACTTTACAATGGTATTAATGACCATATAAACACTAGAAATTCACAACATACAATCATAAATCCATTGTAAAATAGTTAACAATAAAATAATACAATCTTACAATTATATTAATGATAATATAATTATACTAATGATAATACAGATACTAGAAATATTAATGATAATATAATTATACTAATGATAATATAAATACTAGAAATGTAGAACATACACAACATAACACCCATGCTCTTTGAAAATAGCCTTGAAGGCTTCTTTTCATTATGATTCTAAAAAAGTTCTCAAACCTACAATAATTGAAAAGTCCCTTTACAAATGAATTCATGGGTTTATAACGCTTTCACACTGATACTGCCTTCTTGGAACTTGACTTTCTTTTTAGTAGTTATAACTCTTTAACTAAGTTTTTTCTAAATTCTTTCCGAAAGCTTATATGAGATTTCACTTTATTTACAAAATGATTATACTAGATCTTCATGAAAATCAATGGCAAAATGATTATACTAGATCTTCATGAAAATAATGGCTCAAAAGCAACTTCATATGATGTTAAGAAATGTTAACTTCTTAAGCATGGCTCCCCTTTTTCTTACAACTCTTTAACTACGTTTTTTCTAAATTCTTTGCTAAAGCTTATATGAGATTCCACTTTATTTACAAAATGATTATACTCGATATTCATGAAAATTAGTGGCTCAAAAACAACTTCATATGATATTAACTTCTTAAGCATGGCCCTTTTTTTATGCTACTTGAAGAAATTAATCAGATTTATTTGTGTAGTTATAACTCTTCAACTTCGTTTTTCTAAATTCTTTCCTAAATATTATATGAGATTTCATTTTATTTACAAAATGATTATCGTCGATATTCATGAAAATTAGTGGCTCAAAAACAACTTCATATGATATTAACTTCTTAAGCACGAGTCTTGTTTTTTTAGGTACTTAAAAAAATTAATCAGATTTATTTGTTTCAAAAGGTTAGCAATGTGTTCTTTTAAAGCTTCTTTAGTAATTTTGAGAGTCATCTTGATTGCACTTCCTTTCTTTTATGCTGTTTACTAGCTCACTCAAATATTTTCCATGAGCCTAAGTGCATTGATATCTCCTAGTTATGGCAGCCAACTTCTCTCAAATGAGTTTTTCTGTATCAAGGTAAAGGTGTTTGTAGTTATCCACTAAGGTTGCGATATTCTTCTCCAATGCTATGCTTGTTGTTTGAAAATTTGAGAGAGATGCATAATTTAGTAGTTTGTTTTTTTATCATTCTTGTTAGATCCTCTAGTACATGATTGTCTTCGGCTTGCCACTTCTTCAACTCATCCATGCTTAGCTTGACTTCATATAACACCACTTTCTCATCTTTGATATTTTTTAAATATGTGAGGAATTTAGTGGTGATACCCTTGAACTCTTTAAGATTTGTATATATTTACTTTTGGACGACATTGAGTTTATTTTTCAATTCAAAGGTACAAGCATAGAATTCTTCCAAATTGGTCATATCGTCTTTATAATATGTTGCTTCTTGTTCAAGATTCCCTATTATTAGCTTCTGTTCTCCTATTTCTTGGGCCACATTCTTGATATTTAAAATTGTTCCTCAAGAAAATGCAACCCCTGTGGATGTTGTAGCGATTGGATCTCCTTTGGGATTATCCATCAAAGGTGTTTCAGTTGTGATTGTGAGTTCGAGAACTCCCGATAGCTTAAGTGTCTTAAGTGATTGCTTAACTATTTTACTTAACATAAATGATGTAGTCAAGGAAATCGACCCTATTCAACTTGGAAGAGGTAAAATGTCCTTCTGTCATGGCAGTTCTAGGCATTCCATATGAAGTCTTGGGGGAATCAACCTCCATTGGTTCTAACTCTTTCTTCCTGTCTCCCTTTTCTTCCTCTCTTCTTTTTTCTCTTTCTTTACTCTTTCCACTGAAGCCTTAGTGCTTCAACCTGTCACTATGGTTGTTGTTGCTGCTCTAGCTTCCCTTTCTATTCTTTCTTTCTCAACTCATTTTGCTTCTTGGATTTTGAGTCGTTTCCCATCATGAAGGTTACCTCATCCAAATATATGACATTTTGTATATTTATTCGTCTTGTCATATCTTGTTATGGTAAGACGATCTATACTTGTAGAATCAACATTGTTCGATGATCAAGTCTAGGGGATTGTGCCCTTTGAACCTCTCTTCACAAAAATGAAAAGTGGCTAAAGTCTCAGCTTCAATGATCGCTTATTTAACATCTTTAACATTGTAGGCTCCCACATTGAAAGGTAGCGGAGGCCACAATTCTTTCTTATCTTGAGAAAGTGCTTCTTTGATTCTATGCACAAAGTTTTGGTAGTCCACTTCTTGTAATGTCAACTTACTAGGAATGAACTTTGGGAGCAAATGATGAGCTTTGATGGCTCCAAAAATTTTGATGTATGTCTTTTTGATGATGACATACCAATGGCTGATTTCTCTAATTGCATGCATGACTTTATTTGACATACACTTGTGGGCACACCTAAGATCCATTAAAAGTGGAGCTGCAAATTTGTGTATAATGAATTTTGCATTGGTGCTCCCTCAAGCTATAACAATAAATGTGAATGGGATCCTTCCGCGACTGCCATTTCCAACCCATTCCAGGGAAATGGTTGATCATGCATGTAATATCTAGAAGGTATTGTTGATGTTTGGACAACATCGAGAGGACATTCTTCTCTCTCTCTCTCTCTCTCTCTCTCTATATATATATATATATATATATATATATATATATATATATATATATATATACTTATTATCCAAGGGACACATCCTTTCATGGATGCTCACCATATGTTCTCTATATATGGAAATCTCATCATTGTAATAATACATCAATCTATTATAATCATTTTATCTTAGCATTTTATAATGTACTTGTGTCTCTGTGCATGGTTATTCTTCTTCTGATCTTGGTTATTACTGCTGCTATTGTTCATGGTTTATGCTTTAGTTCATGTAAATTTGTAAAGAAATTGATTATAATTGAACATCATTAAACTCCAACATGGTATCAGAGCAACATTCTTGAAAGAAGACTATTGAACATGCATTGAACTTCTACAACAACTCACCGTACCTTTCCTGCAATTCACTGTTTTTCTGCAACTACAACTCAGATTAAGGTTTATGAACTCTTCCAACAACCACGTTGAACTGTATTTTGGTGGAAGATAGGCTTGATGGAACAACCAAATTTAGTTCATGGAAATCTAGATTGCTCATCACTCTATAAGAGAGTGACCTAATGAAGTACACTGAAGAAGGTTGTACCTGAATCAACCGATGCGGAAAAGTCTCAATGGATGAAGAATGATGCAAAATCCAAAAATATCATCATCTATTATGTGAGAGACCATTTAATCCCTCACATCTCCAACTTGAAGACAACTAAGCAGATGTACGACGCCTTGAAGAAGTTGTTTGAGAGCAACAACACCAACATAACACTTTACTTGAGACAACAACTTCAGAATCTCAAGATGACGAAGTCAGATACAGTTTCTACCTTCTTCATGAAGATTCCAGAGATTAGAGATCAATTGGGTGCTATTGGTGAAATCATCTCTGATAGAGAACTTTCCATGATTACCCTTAATGGTCTTCCAAGCCATTGGGAGCCATTCATTCAAAGTATCAGTGGGCGATCCAAATTGCCCAAGTTTGATCGTTTATGGGTAGAGTGTATTCAAGAGGAGACTAGACTTGCAGCTAGAGGCATGCAGTGTTCCCATCATAATGAAAATCAAGCCATTACTACTCATACAAGGAAAATAAAAGGAAAAATAAGAGGTTTCGACAAAACATTTAAAGGAAGGAAGTCAACACCAACTTCAGAACACAAAAAGAAGGACATGTCAAATATTTAGTGCTTTAGATGTGACAAGCATGGCCCCTATGTGAAAAATTGTCCTACATTGAAGAAAGGAAAGCAACATGCTTCCACTGCTAATGTTGATTCAAAACCACCTTAGAGGAAGTCAAGGAATGCAAGCATGAACGATGAAGAGTTCTTCTTCATTTCAGCCATCTCATGTATGGTTCCTACTAGTAATGATATTTGGTTGATTGACAGTGGTGCTTCCAAACATATGACTGGATACAAAGAGCACCTTACAGATCTAGTAGAGAAAGAATCTCATTTGCATGTTGTACTTGGTGACAATGCTAGATATACTGTGAAGGGAGTTGGATCCACTTCCTTACAATTGGATTTTGGCACCCCACTCCATTTGAGTGATGTATTATTTGTACCTGGGATGAGAAGGAACCTTGTCTCTATTTAATCCTTGGAGAACAAATGCTACAAGGTTTCTTTCTATGATGGAAAGGTTCTTGCATGGAACAATAAATCTAGTATGGATTTTGCTTGGGTGATTGGTGTTCGAGAGGAAAGATTGTACAGATTGACTATCCGACCAGTTCAAGCCTTGATATATGATTCTATCATTTTGAGCGAACTTTGGCATATGATACTTGCTCATTTACATTATAGAGCTCTTCCCTCTCTGCGGAAGATGGTAACAGGACTTCCAAAGATCCATGTTGAACAAGATGGAATTTGCAGAGGTTGTTCTCTTGGAAAGAATGCCAAGGGGTACTTTCCGAGCAGTGACAATGGATCCAAGGGGATCTTAGACTTGGTTCATACAGATTTATGTGGACCCATGCCAATTGCTTCCTTGAGTGGATACCTATACTATGTGATCTTCATTGATGACCACTCTCGAAATACTTGGATTTACTTCTTGAAGACCAAGGATGGAGTCCTTGCCAGTTTTCAGGAGTATAGAGCACATGTCAAAAACCTGACCAGAAATAAGATCAAAGTGTTGAGATTAGATAATGGAGGAGAATGCACCTCCCAATATTTCAATGATTTTTGCATTGAGGTAGGGATCAAGAGGGAGCACACCGTTCCTTACAACCCTCAACAGAATGGGGTCACAAAGAGGAAGAACAGATCTATTTTTGAGGCAATCAAGGCGATGATTCATGATCAACATTTACCTATGTTTCTGTGGGCAGAAACATCCATGAATGCAGTGTATCTTCAGAACAGAAGTCGTCACAAGAATTTAAGGAACATGACTCCCGAGGAGGCCTTCACCGAGGTGAAGCTTGAGGTTGTACACTTCAGGATATTTGGGTGTCCAATATACATTCATGTACCTGAGGAGAAAAGGACCAAGATAGACCCTTCATGTAGAAAGGGTACATTTGTGGGGTACAATGAGTCTTTGAAGACATACTGGATCTACATCCCTGGTCAGAGACAGATTGAGGTGAGCAAAGATGTTACCTTTGAGGAGGAGGTATCCTTCAAGAGATCTAGAGGATCTCACATGGAGATTGATAGTGAGAGACAAGAAGAGATGGTGACTTCTACCCCTTACCCACCAACAATTCATAGGGAGACAATTGATCCTATTGATCCCGTTGATCATGTATCTCTAGTTGATTTTCCCAGAGATATTGCAGCAGGTCGGAAGAGATCTACATGGGCTCGTCAGACTCTGCAGGAGGCAAAAAGACATGCAACTCCTCTTGGTGCCTTCTGAGAGATCAAGATACCTTAGAGATATTCGTGCTATTCTGCAGCTATGAGACACATCATTGATTTCGAGCCTTCCTATTATGAGGAGGCATCTAGTCAACCAGTATGGAGAGATGCCATGATGGAGGAGTATGAGTCCATCATGAAGAATGTTGTGTGGGATATTTTTCCAAGACATGAGGGGAAGTCTGCAGTGAATTCCAAGTGGATCTATAAGATAAAACACACAACTGACAGGAGCATCGAGAAGCACAAAGGAAGATTTTTTGCTAGAGGATTATCTCAGGTGGAGGGAATAGATTATGAGGAGACATTTGGTCCTGTTGCTTGATACACTTCTATCTGAACAATTATTTCCCTTGCAACATCCATGGGTTGGAGACTACATCAGATGGATGTGAAGACAACCTTTCTCAATGGATAGATTGAGGAAGAAGTATACATCGAGCAACTAGATGGTTTCATCATACATGAGAAGGAGTCTCATGTGTGCAGGTTGCAGAAGGCCCTGTATGGACTCAAGAAGGCACCTCGAGCTTGGTATGCGAGGATTGATGGACACCTGATGAGTTTGGGCTTCAACAAAAGTCAACCTATACTATAAGACTATTAATGATGAGTCCCCGATTCTGGTACTCGACGTTGATGATTTATTCCTAATTGGTAAAGAGAGCCTTATTGATGAATGCAAGTATGCATCGGTCTCTGAGTTTGAGATGAAGGACCTTTGTATGTTGCACTACTTCTTGGGACTAGAGGTGTGACAAAGAATTGATGAGATATTCCTGAGTCAGGGGAAGTACATAGTTGAGATATTGAAAAAGTTTGGGATACTCAACTGTAAGCCCATGGCTACACCAATGGTGACGAATCTGAAGAAACTAAGTGTGTCTTCTTCCGATTCCAACAAGATTGATCTGACCTTGTACAAACAACTGATTGGATCATTGATATATTTTGTTAACACCAAACCAGATATTTGCTATGTAGTGAGTGCACTTAGCCAGTTTATGAGTCAACCGAGACAAACACACTAGATTTATATATCTCAAATCTTAGTCCTTATATGTCTCTTTTACCTTCTGTTTCGGTGATGTTCACCTTCCTAGGATCATCGCCTTCATCAACATTGATGTTGTAACAACCTTGCAGTTTTTGGAGAGGCGCAGTCCATTCGTCCTCTTCTTGTTCTAAAGGGAGGCTAGATGCCGCCTCAAACACTTTATGTCTTACAATCTGTAATGCTTGGTCTACTGAAGGATATTGGCTTTCAAATAAGAAGGTAGTTACAAAATTCTGGGTCATACCTTTCCAATCTGTAGTGACAAGGCACAGTTCTGCTTGAAGATACCAGTTGATAGGGGTGGTGTCCAGTGTGTTAATGAATTTGTGCACCCACCACTCTTGAGGTATATTGCTCCAGGATTCCTCGCAACTTCGCACATGGTCCTTTGGGCAGCTTCGACCTGTGTACCTAACTTCACATCCTTCTACTTGTGCTGAGAACCGCGCTGTCATCAAAGTACGACACTATACCCAGTCTGTAATGTTGTCTTTGTATGTCCCCCACCATCTTGTTGGTGTGGATTTGTGGGCCTCATCCATTGCCAACAATATTTGTTGCACTGGTACACTTTCTTCAAAGTCAGATAAGAAGGATTCTAAAGGATTCAGACCATCAAAGGTGGGTAAGTTACTTACTGTTGTGTCGATCCAACGAACTTCTCCGGTTAATCTAGCACATCTCCTTGTAGATACTTTGTACATTTTGTTTTTCCAGTTCTCCAGTGCTTCTTATGAATCTGATGAACACGTGTTGTCACTTCTCCAGCTTAGGTTTCCATCGGCCGTAGGATTAATGTAATCCTGCTGTCTGGCTGTTAGTTTGTATATATTTTCCAGTTCATATGCGCGGTCTTCTTCTCTGATAGGTTTTGTGTATCATTGACCTTCATCTGGATCTAATGGTGCAATGACCCTAAGGCCATCTGTTTCAAACGTCATTCATCTTTTCTTTAAATCAAACACAGTGGAATTATTGAAAGCCCAATCAATTCCTAACAGTGCAGGGTAAGGGAAGTTGTCATCAACTATCTCAATTACCTCAAAATCTGCAAATGTCCTTACTCCGTCGATGTTTACAGGGACATATTCCAGTCTGCCAAAGGGGCTTACTACCTATTTATTAGCCATCCTAAGCCTGATAGGGGAATATATCAACTTAGGTTTTCCCATCAGTGACCAAGTTTGCTTCGTCATGACATTGACCTCTGACCCTAAGTCAAGGACCACATAGTCTATATCTTATTCTCAAATTTGAGCATTCAAGTGTAATTCCTTATTTTTCCTTCTCTTCTTGGATAGTTGATGTACTGATTTATTCGGTAAAGGATATACCCTTCCTATCTCATGCTATCTGACCAAAATTTTCAGTTCTTGTATAGATTTCTCATCTTTAATCAGTTATGTTGGCACAGGGGTAGACCCAGGGTTCAACACTTCAACAGTGCACCAACAAAACCCTAACTACCATCCCTTTCGGCAACAACTGCGAAGCAGATGAAGTCTCACCCGAGGTAGAGGCAGGGGTGGTTGCATGACTCAAGTGTTTGCAACCTTAGCTAGGACACAGATCTGTGATCGTACTACTTAATAAAGCACTTATCACCTTCGGTTCCTTAATATACAATCGTTATCTACTTCGTTGATAAAATAGAGACTCACAATATTCACATTATCTTACTGTATCCAAGCACTTAGCATAGGTAAACATATCAGATTAAGCATTAAACACAACCATGTAGATCAGATCTAGCATTCCCACATATAATAAGCACAAGGAAAGTAGATCTATCCAACTACATCAAAGCACTTAGCAAAAGAAGAGATAAAATCATTTAGACAAGCACAAAGCATCATAACACATGATTTACGTGGTTCACCCCTCTCCTGGGGCTACGTCCACCAACTCTTCTTCTTTATAGTCTTCAGTCAATCAATTACAAGCATAGAGCCTCAAAACCCTTACTCCGCATAGGATAGAAGATCTGCGCAACTCCCTATATCCATCTTCCTTGCGTTACAACACTAAGCCTCCTATCACATTGCACAGGGACTTGCACTTAGCTCTACAAGTCTTACACATAATGCACAAATCCTTGATCACACAGATTCAATTCTTGGCACTTAGCCTACATCACATAGATATATCATCCACTACTTCTCTATATGGCCTAGACATCTATATATACATACAAAATAGGCCTAAACATGGGTAAACCCATGGGCTGACATCCCCTTCCCATTACATATTCCCAAAAACCCAAAAAGGGGGCCGAGATCCCGTGATCTCCGCTTCGTCTTGCGCTCCTCCTTCGACAGGCTGTCAAAGTTCCAAAATAGGTCATCATGACCAAGAAACTCCCAAAACTTGGTCAAGGGCCAATAGACCCCCAACACTCACTTGTGTCTCGTCCCGAGTCACTCTGGTCTAAACAATTCTGCCTCGAAGGCCTCGAGCTTGGATCGAGTTGCTTCGACTTGCTTCTTTGTTGTGGCCTCTTGTTCATTGAACTCCTGGATCACTGAGTCGTTCACTGGTCCTTCTAGGCGTTGTTTTGTTGTGATGACGAGTTGTTCTAGCTCCGTTCCTTGGTTCTCCACCTCTGTAAACAACTGGCATTCCTTATCTTGCACAGGTTGAAGTTTTTGAGTGACTTCCATCACTTTGCTTTGAAGCGTATGGATCTGCTGCTGAGCGGTGCATTGTTCATGAGACCTCTTCATTCTATCTACAACTGACAGGGCCTTCAGTTGTGTTTGTAGTGTATATGCTTGTTTCTTCTCTCCTTGGAGTTGCGACCCCAATGCATGTAACTCAGGATTCTCAATGAGGTTTTCATATGTTTGAGCGCTCCGGTTACTCAGCTGCTTGCACTCCAAGGCAAGAGCTCTTAATCTGTCAACTACACCGTGGGTAGTGGCTTCCCTTTGATATCGTACATATTGCAGGGTTTTGGGAATAGTGCAGAGCTCCAAGTTTGTTATGCGCTGCTGGAGCTGTTGGATTACGTCTTTGAGTTGTGCCACCTGTTGTGGAACTCATTCTTCGGCCTTTACTTCAATGATTTTCACAGAGCGAAGTGCCCTATGGACCATCTCATGTACTTTGAGTTTCTCTGCAAGCAACTGTTCCTTTTCTTTATGAAGCTGGGATTTTTCTTCATCGAACCTTTATTGAAGAGTAAGCTTCTCATGTTCGGCAGTACGGCACTACTCTAGAAGGTCTCCCTGTGCTTGCGCCAAAGCCTGGGTGGCTTGTGCTGTCTCCTCCTATGCTTGTCGAAGGCGAGATTCAACTGTATCAACGATCTGGTGGAGTTGATCTAGCTCATCTCCTATTTCTGGTGTTCCTGCTGATAGAGGCACAGTAGAAACTATGCAGCTCGACTGTAGTGCCTGCTGCACTTCTTGAAGTTCAACCTTGATCCAACTAAACACCTCCTCCTTCTTAGATTCTTGCTTCTCTGCTATCTCCAGCGAAGCATCGTTCAGTGCTGTTATGATGAAGTTGAAGTCGTCTGAAGTGAGGGTGGTCTCAAATTTGGTCCTGGTTGCTTTCGATTTTTTCCTTGAGGAAGGTATCGGAGGGTAAACCTTCCTTTTCTTCGAGGGATTCTCCTCATCTCTAGGAGGTGTAACCTCGCCTTTCTTCGGTTCAAATTCTGTGCCATCTATTTCTTCGTCATCACCTCCTTGCTCCGGTGAGATAGAAGCAGTCTTCATGGATGCACTGTCTAAATCATGGACCTCTTCAGTCTTCTATGTCTTGCTAGGTCCAGGTATATCCGTCGCAGTTTCTAGACTGTCTACATTGGACATCTTCGCAGGGTTCGCTGAAACAAGGAGGTCTGCCGACCATTCCTTAGTAATCTCTTCAAAGTCTTCCTCCGTAAGCTTGTAGTACGACTGTAGTTGTTGTTTATGCTCATCAGCACGTGCTGTGATATAGATGAAATGTCGGTCCACGCCGAATTTCATCAATGGCCTAAACCTGTGAAGTGTGTTCGGGGTTATGCAAGGTTCAAACTGGATAGAGGTCTTCAGCTGGTTGTAATAAGTGTGGAATATGGCATTTGATTGCCACTGCTTGTTCATGTCGCTGGTGTACCACAACGTACTGAACTTCGCGGCCAATGGTTCAAAGGGCTCGATGTACGGGAAGGTCGCACCTTCCGGCATCTCCCATGCGATGAACACGATTAGGATGAGAAGACAATTGAAGTGGAACTCATATCCTTGGTCTTGCGCTTCCCTGCAGTCCAGTTCTAACTGGTTCACCAAGTACTTTGCCCAATTCATGTGTAGGCCCTCTGTGCACTTCCCCGCGAGGTCGACTACAAATCCAGTTACTTGGGTGGGCCGGTTCTTGCGAACTAATTTCCCTACTATCAGTTGATAGGCTAGGCGCACTGCGCCGCTCTGGATAGAGGCTACCTTGTATCCTTGTGTGCCCTTCTCTACATTTCTGTAAGTATCCTTTATCCTCTAGGCGAGAGCGCGATCCGTGGTCTTTCCGGTGTAGAAATCCCTTGGGTCAGGGCCTTGCATGATTAGCCCTGTGATCTGATTGATCAATGTCGGATCCACTGTGATGTGGCAGTTCAACTACAAATAACCTCCATGATAGCAAGAGAAAAGTAATTTGACGCATGCGTTCACCTCCTGGTGTCACCTGAAGTGTGGAATCTTCATAACATTCAGTAGGGTGGACTGCGCGAGGTTCTGGGTCCATGACTGAGGAGTAATATTTGAGTTCTTTCCTTTGGTTCTCGTCAGATACTTATGTGGGGCGAGCATGTTGTAAACCTTCATGTCGCTGACCTTGAAGTTGCTAAACTTCAATGCTGCAAGCTTATCCTGGTCAGCATGAACTGCGTGCACCTCTTTCAGAAGGTACGCAGTGACCAACACGTATTCAAAGTCTCTGGGCACACTGTCTCGATTTATTGCGTCGCTCAGAGGTGGTATATAGACAGGTAGGATGCTTGGAATCAACTTAGCATTCGCTAAGTCATCCTTGTGCTTATTTCGCCTTTCATGGGATGGTCTAGCTCCATGGGCAGTGGATGGAGAGGCCGACAGTCCTCTCATCAAAGATGCTTGTACACCTGTAGACACTCCTCTCTCCGAAATGACTCTTTCAGTCATCAAGTCGAGGATAAATTTTGTCACTGATTCTTCAACTGCGGTGAGCTCGTCATACATACATGCTCGGGATTAAAATTATTGGGGTCACGATGGACTTAGACACTGCACTGGAATAATAACAAGGGCACACTGATCACTGTATGCAATTCGTTCAGTCTGTGGGCTTCAAATTCTCAGTTAGCAAAAGTGTTCTTCGTTCCTGACGCGAAGGGATAAGTAGGCAACTCGGCAGCAGTTCACGTGCAACGGTTATGAGCCCCTATTAACTCTTGTTTGATCCATTATGGTGCGGTCCAATGGTCCGATGACGAACCTTTATTTCTTTTATGTCCATTTGGAGCGGAATTCGAATGGATATATCGGCCCCAACGACTATATTGTTTCGCCATGGCGAAGTGCCATGTGTCGTTGTTCTGATATCTCGGCAAAGCTCCAATTCTGCAAATTTTCTTTCTGTGGAGTTCCCTCTGGAACCTTCTGCAAATTTTCTCTCTTCTTACTTTGTTTCCTCGCCTTCTTTCCAGTGAGCTTCATCTCGGTAGTCTCTTTTCCATTTTGATTCTTATCGTCTCTTAACATAGTCACTGCACGTTAGAGCCTAAGATACGACACTTTTCTAGAGTCATATCTTTTACAACAATAATGTATCTCTTAAGTTCTACATTTATTTAACAAATATTCTAGATTATTAATTTAATATTCTAAATTAATAATCTTTTTATTCTAACTTTATA
>ML779082.1:537540-554376 GCA_009831015.1 Picea engelmannii | reverse complement strand
TTGTTACAACTAACTTTCCTTAATTATTCAAATCATAACTTCTTTATTGCAACCACTTTAACCATAATTAATTTATTGTTCAACCACTTTGACTATTCAAACTTCTTGTTACAACTACTTTACCCATAATTAATTTATGTCCAAACCACTTTGACTTTTAAACCTTTTTATTACAACTACTTTACCCATAATTAATTTCTTGTTATAACCACTTTATTTTTAATTATTTTCTTTTTGTAACCACTTTGACTAGGAATCTTCTTGGTGACTTTCTAGAATCTTTCTAGAATAATTGACTTCTTGTTAACCTTCTAGGGGCTTCTAGAATACTCTTGAGGGTCCTCCAACTTCACAATGCCACATCTCACTGACCGCGAGGAACCACATGGCATTCCACATATCACCAAAAATGACATGACGCATACTATCCATCTATGATAGTCTCACATGCAAAATCACTGACCTTCAAGTCTTTATTCCTCAACCAAACTCGGGTTCCTTAACCACACCTCTGGGGCTATCGGAATTTGTTACTGAACTTGCTTCAAGGGTTGAGATCAATATCTAAGGGTTGAAATCAATTAATAAGACCAATCTCCAAGGGTTGACATCAATGGAAACCAACTTTCCAACAGAAATGTTGGAATCCAGGCCATCATCCAAAACATACAAATTGTTCCTAAAAGAACAGTGGCACAAAAATAAGATTACACACTTAGCTAAGTTTTTGAAATTCAACCTTGATACCCCCAAAAATTTCCTAGATGCATATCAGGGCTGCAATATGGAGGAAAGAGCTAAACTATGTGAATTATACCTGTATAGCCTCATATTGTTGCACCCCTACAATTGGAATCCTAATCCATATGTGGGCGGTGTCCAATTGATGTCCTTTGCATCATGGCTAAGGCACGAGGAAATGAAAGTAGAAGAATTCAAAAAGTATAAGGAATAAGAACAACAAACACCCCTATGTATTAGAGTAGAGGTTGTCAGGCCTAAATATTTCATAAAAAGTCATCATAACCTCTCTTTGGATAAGCATGTGACTCTAGGATGGACAACCAAATAGAGGGAATTAATATCCCATCTTAATGTCTCACTCATATTATTAGGAGAGGGAGAAATAGAGGCCTGCCACAGGAGGTGGCACTCTTTGCCTCGTGATTTTTAGATTAAGGAACCTCATTCTCCCAGTACCTTGCAACTTCCCCTCCTCAACACACCCTGGTACAAAGAAACTTTGAAGAAAATGAAGACTAAGTGGATTGGGCTAAGGATGATCCCTCCACTTCTTATCCTCGTAGCACCTATGGATAATATCAATTCAGAAAAGGAAGAGGAAGAATGGTCCAGCATTTTCAAGAATAAAGGATACCATGATCAGAAATCCATAAACAGATATGTGGCCAGGGATATGAGATGAGAATCCAGTAGGAACCAACAAGGGGGTGAAAAAAAACAATTTGTTGAGAAACAACAAGGCATTGAGCAGTAGCAGGGTGATGAGAAACAAGGTACATAGCAGCAGTAACAACAGTAAGATCAAAAGACAATTTTTGGTTGCAAAAAGGGTGTGCAAAATTTTAGCTGGGGGGTGATGATGAGCCTTGGTATTTTTCATTCTAAAGGCTCATCTTTGGCACAATTTTCCACCTTAAATGACTTAATGTTTTCTTTTGACCATATTTAATAGTTAGACATGGGTATTTTGTATATTTCTTAATGAATGTATGATTTAGGTGGATTTCTATGTATAATATACCTTTTTGCACTAATATATTTTGCAAAAGATATGTGTTCCACCAACCAGGTCGAACTACAAGAGTCAAGGGTGACAACCTCCTAGAAACAAGGGATTTTGTCTCCTCGAATGAGCTTCCATCCAAAGATCAAGGGAAATTGTCTATACCTAACTCCAAGAGTGCTCCTTGTACATTTATGACCACTTTCGATCAACAACAGTTGGAATATACATATGAAAAGGGATAAGATCCTTCATTTACTCATTTCTCTCCTTGATTTAGGAAGGTAGGTTGAGCTCTCTAGATATATATAGGCCTCTAGTATAGGAGAGTGATATCGATAATTTTGGAGAATTATTGTGTGGAGATTTTGTGAATAATTGTACTGAGAACTCAGAGCTTTCTTGTTCTTGATGTATTACTGATATTTATGAAATAAACATGGTTTTGTTTTCAGTTTATTAAGGTTTCTTTTAGTCTCCTTGTGCTTCTTGGATAGGGCCCATCCAAGAGGGATCAAGGACCCTGTTATTGTTATTATAGTTTTCATGCATATTATTTAGTGCCTAGATAGTATTCCATTCTCTTTTAAAGTTTGATATTGTTTTGCATTATAAATTTCATCTTTGTTAAGATTATGACAAACTGGTCAGTTGCAACAACATCTTGTAGAAATGTTCAATAACCTTTTGGAGAATTCCTAGGCGCCTCCCAAGGATAATAACCTTATATTCACTTCATTTATTTATAGTATAGCTTTGTCAATGATTTTAAAGACTTGCACTACCTTTTTAGACTCCAATTTTCTTCGTGCAGGAGTTTCTTGTAGAAACTGTACAGTTCTTGTAGAACTGCACAATTCTTGTAGAACTGCACAATTCTTGTAGAAACCTCCTGTAGGTTTGTTTTAGCTTCAAATTTTGACTTAGATTAATTATCTTTTCCTGAAAACATCAATAAACAATAAAAGGACAATTATATCAATATTTATCAAAGGGTTAGCTTTATTTACTCATGCATTAGTTTAAATTTACTTCCATTACAGTTTTTTGTCATAGTTTAGAGCTTTAATTCTATTACAACTTTTTGTCATAGTTTAAATTGTATTTAACCTTTTGATTTAGTTTAAATTTCTTGATTCAGTACTATTTTGTACTTTCAATTCGGTGTGTTTCCTTCAAGTAATTGGTTCATGATTGTTTTCTGTCACTTGATTTTCCTGCACATTTTCAGCCTTTGATCAGTCTCAAACATTTGCTACCAACAATTTCATACTACACATACAATGCATAAAACCTCTTAAGTTTGTACGAACCTAGGATTAACAAGTAAAGTAGGAAACCAAGGGTACAATAAATCATTTTTGCTATTCCTGGGACCATCAGATATGGATCTTGTTATGAATATCAAAGACATTGAATTCCCAGATGAAGAACAGAGGATTCAAGAGAGCAGAGAAGTTGCAACAGAATTGGCCACTTGAGAGCCAATTATATTTGAAGAATAATCGCTAACTCTGCATAGTGACATGTTTGAAAAAAGTTTAAAGAAATTGGTTATTGAAAAAATTCATTCAAAAAAAAAAAAGGTTCAAGGAAAATTGAGCTCAGAACTTGATTTCAATGAAGTTTTACCTTCTAGAATTGTATAGATTTGTGAAGCTACAGGAGAATCCCTAAAGATGTCAGTTGGATAAATGGAGAATGAAAATGCCACTTTAAAGGATGGAATTAAAGAATTAGAGTGTGCTTTAATGCCCCCACTTATATTTTCTAGACCAATTGTTACAATGCAGCCTTGGAAGAGTCTTGATGGAACACCATAATCTATCTCCAAACTAAGAGGAACATCAAGTCTACTCATTTCCGTTAGAAGGTTTGTTAAAGAAAACATCAAGAAAATAATGTCTCTTATTCTTGAGACATGGGAACTGGAAAATAATTTTTTTTCCTTGGAATCAAGAATGACAAATTTCCGACAATATCTTCAGGTTGATCTTTAAAATGACGAGGAATTATATAAAGGATTTTTTTTCGTCTTTGTTGAAAAATTCTAAAGTGTTAGTGAGATATGGAGAAAACGGGAGAAATTTCCTTCCCTCGTATGAATAAAGCAATTCAAAGCATGTTGGATAAAAATAATAAAAAGTATAAAAGAAACGTTAATCGATTGTGATGCCACAAGTGTTAAAAAAGGGGACTTCATGTTTAAAATTGATTGAATTGGATTTAGTTGGATCAACTGGAGATGTGGAGGACCCGCATCTAATATTGGATTCAATACTTATGTCGAAAGAGAAATTTGAAGAAAAGTTGGATTTGTTGAAGACTGCATCAACTGAGAGATTTAACAACTTGACTGAGTATTCAGAATTAGAAGAGGAAAGTTGGTTGGTTAATTATGTACAAATACAAAGATACTGAGGATACACTACACCAACTTTAAATGGACTTCATAGATCTTGAAAGTTTGTTATTTGACATGAAATTAAGGCAAGAAATAATTGTTGCACCAATGAGAGACTATATTGAGAATTAGTTAAAGAAAGACTTAACTAAAATAAATGAACTAGATCAAGAAGTGGTAGTTACAACCAGTCAAGGAATGCAAACGAAAGAGAACATAAAAGGCACATCAACAAGAATATAACGGGAGAGAAAAAATTCCATCACGGTACGTGAATTTTTCACTTTCATAATTTTATATATTTCATAATTATCATTCAGAAATCATCCAGTTGTGTATTTTCATTTCTTTTTTAGAAGCCATAACCGATATTTGATCATCTCATTTTTATTCTTCCAAGTCTTGTTATAGTTTACTTTTTTTAAGGTCCACGGGAGCCCCATCCCAGTCCATTTGGGGGAACACAATCCTTTTATTTATTTGTAAAACAAACTATTATTTTTGAACTCCCAAGATAACTATGTTGCGGTGTAACTTTAATGATTTCTCAAACTTCGAGTTTATGAGCATAAGATTTTGAAGTGCACCTATCATATTCACTTATGTTTTGAATGAAATATTATTTTAAAGTTCTCTATAATTGTGGACTTTTATCTTTCCCTCTTATGAATGTGATGAAATTTTATCATGCTTTGGATGGATGTGAGGAATGTTATACTTTCATATTATGGTTTCTTTATTCTTGTATAATATTATGTACATATTTTTATTTAAGTCTTTTAAGAGATTCATGGTCCTTCTCTCCACAACTTTTTCATGTGAATATCCTTTTACACTTGAATATTATTATTATATATTATTTCAAGAAATAAAGATTGAGGCTTATTATTTAAAATTCCCCTATTCTTAAATAACATCAAGTTAAATATTTCAAACTATAGTAGAAGATTACCACCTCTATAAAAACACAGGGGATATTTTTATCCTCGTGAGGTTGTTGTTTTGATCTTGACCAATCTGAACATCAACAATGTGTCATGCCATGTCAATATCCACGTCATCCCGATGTCATGTTATAGTCTTTGTGTCATTCCACATCAACATCCATGTGTCATTCCACATCATCCAACAAGGATGGCCGACAGTTTGGTTAGTTGAATTGGAGAAGTGTTTTGTCAGTTAGCGGGGATCATCGACGATCGATGACCAATGATTGAGCGTTGGGGAGATTCGAAGACAAGTTTGATTTGGCAATGAGAATATCTAATCAATCGATCGTCGATGGATCTTGAATCAATGGCTCTGATCCCACTATATTTTAGATCAACGACTCAAATTTAAAGGCTGTTACAACAGTAAAACAACTAGTTTTATATGATTTTTTTTTCATATTTTTGGAGGTCATTAAATTGCGGGGAGATTTGGAGATTTGAAATGACATTTTTAACCAATAAAAACCCACAAAAATAGTGTCTCTATATCTCAAGTAAAATAAATTAGAGATATCTATCCAATTAGCTATTTCGAAAGCAAAATAGAGCGTGTATGAGAAAGTTACAGCCAAAACAATAAGGGTAAAATTTTGGCACTGATTTACTTTCATAGGGTAGAAATCCTTGCTCAAAAGTTTGTTTAAGGAACATAAGCAATCTATGGAAATATTATGAACCATAGAAAGAATCCATGGATCCATATTTGGAATACGGGTATGCCAAAATGTGTGGGAAGAAAAAGAAGAAACATGTAGCATATAGGGGTAATTTGAGAAAAACAACCTAAACTTATCTGGACCATAACTTTAAGCTCGGAGATCGAATTTGAGAAAACGAATAGTCACTGGAAAGGTCTTGAGGAGGAGAAGATATTTATCCACCCATAATTTTGAATTTGGAATTAGAAGTTATTACAAAATTAATAAATAGATTTTTGTAGCAATAAATGAGTGGGAAATTGCAACATGTTAATGTTGTAACTTTTTGCTCAAAACTAAAAAAGAGGCATGGGTATAGACATTGAAGATATGTTTCAAAGAAGAATGTGTCTAAGGAATCATATTGTGAATTGGTTCATTATGTTCTTCATAATTTTATGAGGAGAATAACATGTAAGCTAATTGATTAAATGTTTTATGTTGTGCATGTTCTAACAGTGCTTATTACATGCACATTTTTTGCAGAATTAGAGGTACATGAAAGAAAATTTGGATCTTATATGAGGACTGGAGTTATGGAATATTCTCATGGATCTTACAACCATGAGGAAGAGATCATAGTTTTGCATGTCAGCATGGGAAACGTTAAGACATGGTCTAATGGAAGAAGAGGCGAGAAAGAGCTTGTAACTGTGAGAAGCTTGCATGGAGAAGTGAAGAGCTAAAGAGAATATAATGAAATAATTATGAAGGCTAGGGAAGATACTTCAAAGTTTTAATATGTTTCACAATCAAGTCAAAAAATACTTTGGAACTAAGCAAGCATCTAGTGCTAGGCAGGTGACTACATCCAAATCTCAGAAAGGATGAGCATGGGAATGATAGAAGGTAAAGAAGCATGAGAAGGAACCATCATTCTCCAAGGAAATACACTAGAATAACTCATGCATCCTTAGATCCAGGGAGAATCCCAAGCGTGTCTTCTGTCCGGAGGTAGAGGAGAAGCCTTGAAGCAGACATCTTGCAATGTGAAATCAAGAAAATTAAGCCACCAACTTTCAATGGTGAGCAAAGGAAATGAGAAAAATCTAAGGCCTAGCTATTGGAAATGAAAAAATATTTCCAGCTACATGACTACTCCTCCCGACTAGAAACTAGAATTGCAACCTACCACTTGCAAGGACAGGAAACCATGTGGTGGGATTAGCTTAAGTAAGCCAAACATATTGATGAGAACAATATCTCATGGAGGTATTTCAAAGGATATTTCCAAGAGAAATATTTGTTCAAGCATTATTATGAAGGGAATATGAAAAATTTATTTGAACTCAAGTTGGGAAGCATGACAATGGATGAATATGAAAAGAGGTTATTTGATTTGTTAAAGTATATTGACTTCATAAAGGATGAGAAGGTCAAAATCCAAAGGTTTGTAAGTGGGTTACCCTTTTTCTTTATTTAAAAGATACAATATGATAAGCCCAAGACTTTGAAAGAATCCATATGAAGAAAAAATAATATTTATGAGCAAAGCAGAGGAAGGCTAGTTTTCCAAAAATATTGGAATGGCAAGATTAAGGGTAAAAAGGATTAAAGAAAGAAAGGCTTTAAGCCACCCTTTTTCAAGAATAACTCCCAAGCAAATCAGTAAGTCCAGTCATCCCAAAATGAACACACAATTGCATAACCATCTTGGAAAAGGCCAAGGAAACAATCTATACAATGTTCGGGATGTGAGGGAAATCACTTATATAGGGGATGCCCTCACAAAGGAGAAAGAATGAGGACTATACACAACATTCAGAAGGTTGAAACAATGGAAAAAATGGGAGGAAACATGCCAAGGATTTATGCAGCCTTGGACAACAAGCTAGAAGATTATCAATCACCCATGATTGAAGTGGAAGGTAAGATTGATAACCAACCCATAGTAATTTTAATTGATTATGGAGCTAGCCATAGTGTTGGCACCAGGCCGAATTGGAAAGAAGGACGATCACGGGAAAGAAAGCGTGCAGAAATTGAAGTAACAGTTGGAGAAAGAACAGTACGTGTGCATGCAAGAAAGTGTGCACAAGGAAAGTGACTGCTGGAGGAAGAACAACACGTGCATGGGAGGAAGACCTAACGTCGGTAGGGTTAAGTTTTTGGTAAGACACTATAAATGGTTGAAGAGCCCGATAGATATAAATATAGATACGCAGGTATAATATAGAGGTTGGTGTTCTTTCGTAGTAAGTTTATTGTTTTTTGTAGAGGTTCAGGTTCTTGTAACATTCCATTAGAGTGATGTATGAATGGATGCATTATGCAATAATGTTATGCACTATTTTTGTAAGTTGTTGAGCTAAGAACAGAAGAGAGAAGGTAGATCTGAGGATTAGATCGCAGGTTGTGGATCCTGGTGCGATCTAGTTCGCCTCATACAGATCTTACCCATTAGAAGAGAATTGTAAGCGCACGACGCCGGACATGCAGAACATCCATAATAAAAGAGTCAAGAGCCAAATATTTGTGGATGTAGCCCAGAAGGGGGTGAACCACGGTAACATCTGTGTAATTTGATGAATGCATGCATATATTTACTTTCTTTCAGCAGTTAATTGTTATGCTTGAGGAATGAGTTAATCCATTGTTATGGAATATGTTTATGCTATTTGGGAAATAAATTGTGAAATGTACATTTACCCCCGTGCGGAATAAGTAGATTGCACTTACAACTTGTAGTACATGGATTTGGTTAATAAACCCCTATATCATACTCGATTCTAGGCTGTAAACACCTGAGTCTTACAACCACCCATTTAAAGCTATCTTGGGTGAGACTGCGCAGTGCATTCTGTGTACTATGTTGCCTTCTGGTTTACCAGGAGGGCCGATAGTTTTAGAGGCTTTGTTGGAAACCCGAATGACATGAAACCTGGGTCAATAACTCATATGGTCAAGAGAGAAGAGTAAGAAAATGATAACCAACCAACAAATGGTTATGTTGTCATGTTAAGAGGAACAAGAAAGGACTGAGTAGACGAGATAGAGTGAAGGAGAAAATAATGAGCGAAACAAAAGATAAATGAGCCATTATAAGGGAATGTTGAGACCTTGGAACCCCATGAAAGTGGAAATCGAAGGCTAGTTGAGAACCAAAGAACTAGAGTTTGCACAGAAAGATAATAGAAACCCTAGAATTACACCGTGTAAATACCTGGATAAATACGTATTTACTGATTTACATGAAGTCTTTTTCTGTGCTTTTCTGCATCTACTACAGGAGTGGATCCTAAGGTTGAAGGATAACCATGCGACAAACTGGATTCGACAACTAGATTGGACCCTAGTACAGATTGAACAATTACAGCAGGTGAACAACAAATTCACCCATGCGGTAGACTTCTGGATTTACAGTGTTGTGGCAGGCTTCAACACAGAGTTTGCAGTCGACACAGCGAAGTCATACAGCGCAACTGAGCAAGAATTTCTACGTGGACCCATAGGAAGGTACATTCTATCACTATATACTTCTATCAAGATACTACTATATAAGAAAGGTGTAATGACAATGGAATCAAACAACTAGACTTCCTTGCGTGCATGGGGGAAGGGGGGAAGCACTAACAGAGAAAGGATAAATGGAAGGAGGTCGGTATAAAGGCAAGAGGGAGGGGGAACCCTTGGACCCAATCATGATGGATGACGACCAAATCAAGTGGATACTAGCGTCATCAGGAACGACGTGTAGCGGAGTACCCTACCAATATAAGGTGAATACCAAGAAGAGAGTCATAGTCGTGAGGGAGGGCTTGGCTAGCGATGAGGAAGAGGTAGATGATCTATGGGTTGTAGAGAAGATTGAGGAAATCATGCGAGCAACATAAAATAGGAAGACAAGAGGCCCACGAACAAGAGGAGATGAAATCCATCCTATCCATATTAATGTCAATGTGGAACCCATAAACCCATGTGCGACCAATACACCAAAGATAACACCACCATTTAGACAACTGAAGTTCGGAGGAAGTTCGATAGCAGGAAGTACATCTACACAAGGAGCAACAACTGGAGGAGCCAGTTCAGGAAACCCTATTCAAGTATCTACACTGCACAGAGGAGGTAGTAGTTCAGTCTTCAGAATGGTAGGACAGGATCCCACTATCATATTACCAGAGTTTCAAGGAGAAGCTGCAGAAGACCCTGAGAAGAATTTGTTCATTTATGAAAAAATCTGGGAAGCAAAGCAGATCACCGATGAAGATACCAAACTTGCACAGCTAGCGATCACACTAAGAGACCGCGCACTAGACTGGTACATGAGTCTAGACATGAAAAATGCCCCTAGGAAGACAAGGACACTGGCCGACATTAAGAAATTATTGATAAATGAGTTCCAGGAGTCGAACTCAGAGGATAAGTACATGAACGAGATGATTGAAATAAGACAGAAACCAGGAGAATCTATATGGGATATCGATCATATATTCAAGTGATTAAAAGGAAAGTTAAGATACCTTATGACCGATATGCAACATCGGCACTTGTTTGTCAACTCACTACTCCCACACTTAAAATATTCCTTACGACAACAGAAGTTTCAGACGTAGGCAGAGGCTCTGCAAGCAGCCTTACAACTAGAAGAGAACCAATACCAGCAGACAGACCCAACTATCGAAGAGTTGAAGGAGGATTTGAAGAATTTAACATTTCAGCTGAACTAGAATAAGAACAAGGACAAACGAGAAGTCATTTGGTGCACCACCTGCAGGATGGAAGGACACCACAAGAATGAATGCCCAACATTCACACAATATATGGCAACAGGTATGCCAAACCCACTACCACAGGGAGGATTATGGTGCAGAATATGAAAGAAACCAAGTCACAACCCTTATCACTGCACGATGATGCAGAAATACCAGACAATTCCAAAGAATTCATATTTCACCTTTTGTAAGTCAGTGGGCCACGATGACAAAGATTGCAGAACTATGGAGCTGATGCGGGAAAGAACATCAGACACATACATGGTACATGCCGAAATGATGATTGGGCAATTAGCACCACAGTTCAATAAAAAATCCCTCGCCCCATACAACACTGTGCAACAACAGTATAATATTGTGCAACAACCCTACAATAATGTGCAGCCACCGTACAACCCGGCATAGCCCCAGTACAATACCGTGCAGTATAATCAGGCACCACAGTATAACACGTCGAGAGATGATCGCGTAGGCTACCGAGGAGCAGGACAAGCCAGAGGAGGTTTCAGACGTGGTAGAGGACCAATCACATGTCACAATTTCTAGCAACTATGACATTATGCACAGGAATTTCCACTTCCGCCAACGACTTGTATGTATTGTCACGCATCTGACCACGATACAAAGGAATGTCCAACATTACGAGTAAAATTGAGGAAAAGAGGAACCAAAACAATCAGAATGTTCAGTGGATTTCAACCGAAGCAAGGGACGACAGACAGAACATCAACATAGTCACTCGTGGAGGAATGAAAATAGGAAATGACGTAGTTTTACAGGAACCAGCGCAGAACCAATGGGTAAAGAAGAACACTAACCCCAAGAAGTAGTTCAACGCGCAAAAGGAAAAGGATATCTTTAAAGAATCCCAACAAGAATTTCAGAAGGAGGACATAGTGTCGACTGCATAGCAAAGCAAGGAAGCTCCAGAATTGAGATGTCACCATCATTGGACCATAGAAATAGAATTCAACCCAATGGACAAGTAAGTACAATCAAATGATTTTTGCAATCATGCATAAAAGTGTTAAGTGATCCTTCATATGTGACAATATTGCAAAACATACTAGAGAAATGTAGCAGCGAGACGGAACAAAAGCTAGAACCGAAAACCGTCAATCACCTACAAACAAGAAGAAGAACAAGTAGGGAATTTAGACTAAATGCTAACATTGGGGATTTCAATATGGGAGATATTATACTAGACCTAGGATCCAAAGTGAATGTGCTACCAAAGACCACATGGAAATGCATGGGAGAACCAACATTGGGATACTCAACCGTTCAATTAAAACTAGCAAATCAACATAGAGTCCTACCAATAGGTAAACTGAAAGGAGTGACAGTAGATCTGAATGGAGTGCACACTAAAGAAGACTTTGAAGTCATCGAAATAGTAGATGGCACAACACCTTACCTGGAACTACTTGGTCTGGATTGGGCGTTTGACAACTAGGCCATAATTAACTTGAAAACCAGGAAAATGACATTTGAGTCTGGAGACTACAGGGTCATAGCACCACTAGATCCATCAGAAGGGGAGAGGTTCATAGAACCCACTTGCCTGGACTTAGAAGAGATCCTCTAGTTGTACAGAACAACTGCGCGCGATGAGGATTACGTAAACCCAACTGTAGACGGGGTACTCAGTTGGCAGAGCATTACTTCATGCGCAACAGACTCAAACACCGGGTTAGAAAACTGGCAGCAGAGACTACACGAAGTCTACACGAGAATATGTGCAAGAATAGACTAAGGTGGGTAGGCATAGAAATCAGAGAACCACCCAGTTTCCACGGACTAAATGATTTGGAAACATTCTTGACACAATATGAAGACAAATTATTAGAGAACCAGAGACTACTAGCACTGGATTTAGCAATAGAGGCCACACCCGCAAGATGGTGGGGCACACACAAGGAGGCCATCACAGACTGGTATCAATGTAAGAGATTACCGTGCATAAGGTTCGGCACAGAACATGCATATAACAAACAACATAATTATGAAGGACTAGGGACACCAGTCGAACACTTGGAGGAGTGTAAAACACTGTGGAAAATGACACCACCAAAGGAATGGCCTCATTACTTCATACATACTTTAGAGGGCATCCCAGCGAACTAGTAAACAGACTAGGAATTGCGCAAAGGAACTACGACATGGATGACATTGAAACATAACTTTACTGTCACTTTCTCATTCGAACATGAGAACCTCAACATAGATGCGGCCCTGAAACGGATCAGAGGAGTCATATTCATTAAAGAACTGGAAATATGATTTATCACAGAAGAACAACAGCAGAATAAGCAGACAGTCAAGGAACTGTTGTCATGTTACCATGTATAGGAGGAAGCACCAGATGAATATGATCTGTGCGATATTCATATCAAAGAAGTTGAAGGAAAAAGAGATGTGGAAGGACCACCCATAGATTCAAAAGTCATTTATTTTCCAATCAAGATAAAGAAAGTAAACATCGGGATCGTCAAGCAGCCCAAAATGGTGAGCATTGGAGATTACTGGGATGAGCATACAGTAGAAAGCATCACATAATTGTTGCGTGAATATAGAGACCTTTTTCCCACAACATTTACAGAGATGAAGGGTATAGCCGGACAATTTGGAGAAATCAAAATACCACTCAGATCTGACGCAAGGCCTATTAAAAAATGACCCTACAGAATAAACCCCATATATAAACAAAAAGTTAAAGATGAGATCAACAGGATGCTTGAAGCCAGCATCATCGAACCAGTCGAGGAATCAGAATGGATAAGCCCAATGGTAGTACAGGATAATAAACAAGGAAGAGGGATCAAGATATGCATCGACTTGAGGAAGTTGAACGATGCATGCCTACACGACCCATTCTCTACACCGTTCACGGATGAAGTGTTAGAGAATGTGGGGGCCCACGAAGCTTACTCATTCACCAATGGATTCTCAGGCTACCATCAGATTAAGATAGCACAGGAGGATAGAAACAAGACCACGTTTGCGATGGAATGGAGATCCTATCAGTACAGATTCATGCCATTTGGACTGAAGAATGCACTCACAATATTCTCTTTTTGTGGTCATCGCAACATTTAAGGAGTTCATCCACCATTTTCTCAAAGTGTACCTGGATGACTGGACAGTTTATAGTCTATTAAAAAACCATGTGGAAGTTTTACGACTGATGCTAGAGAGATGTAGACAGTGCCAGATATCATTGAATATCAATAAATGCATATTTTGCAACCGATTGGGATACTATTGGGCCATATAGTATGAAAACAAGGTTTGTTAGAGGATCCGACAAAGATCGCAGTCATTGTTAACTTACCAGCACCAAAAACAGTCTACCAACTAAGAGCAATGTTAGGACACACAGGATACTACAGGAAATTCATCAAAGGATATGTGCAAATCATAGCACCAATGGAAAATATGTTAAGGAAGGATACAAAGTATCAATGGAAAGATGAGTGTCAACACGGTATGGATACCCTGAAGGACAAGATGGTTACTGCACTGATATTAGTATTTCCAGACTGGGCAAAGACATTCCATGTGGATGTAGATGCATCAACGATAGCACTTGGAGATATCTTAGCACAACTAGGAGCGGGAGACTTGGATCACCCGATAGCGTTCACAAGCAAAAAATTATCAGACATAGAACATAATTATAACACGACAGAAAGAGAATGCCTAGCCATGGTTTACGCACTATAGAAGTTCAGACATTACCTATTGGGAAAACACTTTAAGATGTTTACAGATCACTCAGCCCTGAAATACCTAGTCAACAAGCCAGTGTTGGGGGGGAGAATATGTCGATGGTTATTGCTATTTCAAGAATTTGACTTTGAGGTAATAGTTAAACCAGGAAAATTGAATGCAGGACCCGACCACCTATCAAGGGTCACAAATGGAGAAGAATCGACGAACTTAGAAGACAACTTTCTAGATGCACAGTTATTCTCAGTACAAATTGTTGATGACTACTTCGCAGAGATCATTTAGTACTTGAGCATAGGTACCGCGCCACAAGAATATACCACCGCACAGAAGAACAACCTGGTAGTCTGCGCAGCTGACTATCAACTGATCGCAGGACATATATACAAGATGGGCACAGATAGAATTTTACGAAGATACATATTAGAGCACGAATGACCAAGAATTCTAGCAGAATCCCATGAGGGAATTATGCAGGAAAATCTACCGCGTAGAAGGTATTACGTGCAGGATTATGGTGGCCAACGATCCACAGAGACTCGAAAGAGTACTTTCAGAGATGTGATGCTTGTCAAAGGGTAGGCAAACCCAATAGAAGGGACGAGATGCCACTACAACTGCAAGTGACATTACAGGAATTTTATAAATGGGCAATAGACTTTGTGGGACCAATTAACCCACCAGCCAAAAGGATAGGGGAAAGATACATTATCACTGCAACGGAATACCTAACAAGATGGGTGGAAGTCACACCATTAAAATATTGCAGCGCATAGACAACTACACACTTCTTGTTTGAACAAGTAATCACTAGATTTGGGTGCCTAAGAGTTTTGATGAACGACCAAGGCACACACTTCATAAACAACACCATCTGTGTGATGCTTGAAGAGTTTGAATTTCATCACCAGAAAATCACACTGTATCATCCACATGCAAATGGCATAGTAGAAGCCTTTAAAAAAATTCTAGAGAACGCACTAACAAAGATCTGTAACGTCAACAGAGACAATTGAGACCCCAAAGTACCAAAAGTATTATGGGCGTATAGGACTACATGCAAAAAGTTGACAGGGCACACACCATTCAAACTAGTCTATGGCCAAGAAGTAGTAGTGCCATTAGAATTTTTAATACCTAGTTTACGCGTAGCAGCTATCACACAAATGACAGAACAAGGCGTAGTACAGGAAAGACTGAATCAATTACTGTCAATGGAGGAAGACCGAATCTTGGCAGGATTCCACCAACAAGTGCAGAAATCAAGAGACAAATCTTGGCACGATCGACACATCAAGAAGAAAACATTTAAAGAAGAAGATCTAGTATTGCTTTACGACAACAAATCGTTTCAGCACCCGGGGAAGCTGAGAATGCATTGGCTAGGACCATACAAGGTAAAATCTGTAACAGACGGAGAAGTTGTATAGTTAAGATATTTATCAGGCACAGACCTCAAAGGAATGATCAATGGGAGCCGACTAAAGTTGTACAACAATAGTCGACCACCCACCGCGCAGTACAAAAAAAAAAGAGAGAAAACAAGACTAAGACTAAAAACAACGTAGCACGCCAGAGATAGAAAGGCCACATACCATTTGAAACACGAATTCAACAAAGGCAAGAACAACAGTCATATCAAAAAGGGAAACAAGCGGGAAAAGGAAAGTCGGCGAAAGTAGGTTGACAGGACAACACAAGGCATAATTAAAGCACGACAAGGGCTAATGGGACATCACATTAAATGCACCAATTGGAGACGGAAAGGAAAGCGTAATGGAAAGTATGAAAACACCATAGTGTTGGTTGTGGAGCCTGATTATCTTCCTGATTAAGAGGTCCTTACTTTCAGTCGTGTTTATACCCCATGAAGTATTTACACCCCAGAAGTATGTACACTCTTCCACGTGGGGGAGTGCAGAGGGGGGGTACCCCCTCTGCGGGGTCTGGGGAGGCTATCCCCCTGGTTGGGGAGTCTGGGGGCAAGCGGGGGTTCGGAGGCGAAGCCCCCGAAGAAAAAATTGCCTTGTAAAAGTATATTGTAATTTCATTGTAAATCTGGACCGTTCATTATAAGGTCGCAGATCTAACGGTAGAGATTATGTCAGGGTTTTTTGCCCTAGAAGGCAACCCTCTTTTATGAGGGAAATGTATTGCGGCTATGGATGATGGTGAATATTGTATTCTGAGAGAGGAGACTGTGAGAGAAAGAAGAGGAAGTTACAGTGGGTTTTGCAGTAGGTTGTATCCCTTCATTTGCTGGATAATAATAAAGGAAGGACCTGGCAATTTCTCTAGTGGACGTAGCCCACACTGGGTGAACCACGTAAATCTGTGTCTCTGTTGTATTGTGTGTCTTCTGTGTTTTGTTTCTGCATTTGTTTTATTTTATTGCTCTGCGGTCTTGTTTTTCTAACAACTGGTATCAGAGCGTAAGGTAACTCACAAGAAAAGAGGGTTCCTGGTTCGAGTGGGAGCAATGTCGAAAGATGGAAAGTTTAGGGTCGAGAAATTTAACGGCCAAAACTACCAGTTATGGAAGATGCAG
>ML779082.1:518499-533442 GCA_009831015.1 Picea engelmannii | reverse complement strand
ACTGGGTGAACCACGTAAATCTGTGTCTCTCTTGTATTGTGTGTCTTCTGTGTTTTGTTTCTGCATTTGTTTTATTTTATTGCTCCGCGGTCCTGTTTTTATAACACATAGATGCATTGAACCCACAGTTATGGTGCATTAATCACACAATGGAGGAGGCGTCCTCGACAAGCTTCATGACAATCCCATACAACACGCGATCACAGGAGAAACTAGTCTATTCGTGAAAGGAGAATAGAGAGAGAGCAATAGCAGTCAGAACAAATAGAGCGAGACCACAAATCTCACCGAAGTAATTCGAACTCAGCAAATGTTCGACAGTCACCACTATGGCACCACCAAAGCCAGTAGAACCAGGCCAGATAGCTAGACCGACCAGGGTTCAAACTAGGTCATGAGGACCACTAGAAGAAAATGAGCAGCAGCAGCCGAAGATCGTCGATATCAATGAGATCCCATCTCCAGAGGCGATACCAGTAAACCCTACACCAATACTAGAAGAGATTCAGTAGCCACAAGCAAAGGCTATGAAAGAGGATACACCAGCAATAGCATGGGAGCCTCGGAACGAGGAAGCGGAAACCCAACAGGAAGTGTAACCAAAAAGCACTGAAGTAGCCGTGGAAGTTAATGGAACGATACAGAATCTGGGAGCATCAGTGCAACCAGACGAGTCGCAAGCACCCAGCCTAGGTCAACTAGCAGAGGAGACCGCTGGAACTACCTCGGCCTGGCCAACATGGATTAAGGGGGAGCAACCAGAAATTGCTAAAACTTCGAACCAGCCACCATAGCAGAAAGACAAAGTTCAGATACCGAGCTCACCTTGCAAGAAACCTGCAACAGAAATTGTGCTACCACGCATACCAGATGGAGTACAGGTAGAACTGTAACTCATGGGTCACGTCGGGAAGCTCAAGTATTCTGGACATGACGTATCAGACGAAACCAAGTACCCATAACTTGCGCAAAGGGTCTTTATGCAGACCATAATCGTAAACCAACTTGGAGAAATGATCATCCATCCACATCAGTGGGCAGCTGGACTGGACAGAACAAGAATCTTAGGTTTGTTGAAACTACCACATTTTGGCAAATGCCAGTACACGACAGCACACGTCAAACAACTGTTAGCAGTCACGCATGGAGGGGACATATGGCTGGACAAACCCATCCCCACAACTGTTTATCTTATCGCGCAAATAACAGGACTACCCATCCGAGGTATGGATTCCGCGTTGATTATGGATGATAAATCCAAGGAGAAAGCGTTAGCAGAGGAAATGAAGAATAAATATGCCACCGCCAGGGGAACAAGAGGCATCATAATCAAATGGATCAAAAACGTAGCTACACAATTGGGCGCAAATATCTTAGCTTGCAAATTGTTAAGAAAATGTCGCAAAGACGAAGTACCAGGAGGAGTCATCGCAGTTGCAACTCAGTGCGTAGAAGGCACCTCCATGAGTTGGGCGCCATATCTATTGAACTTGTTTCAAGTGGACTACAAGGATGCACAAGACCTAGGCACAAAATTCCATTACTCATGGTTGATCACCCTAATATCCTTCATGGGATGGCGGGAACCAGAGTACGTGGTCTTTTGTACCAGACCACAACCAGCGGGAGCAAGATATCTATTATTGAGATCCAGGCCACAGGCCAAGCATAAGAGGGAGAATGGAATCATATTCAAAGAATACTTACGAGACATACATGAAGCTATCATCCAATCATGGAGAATAACACCAGAGGTTGTCGCACGATATGCGGACATCGCCAACTTTTGGGCTACACAACAAACTATGTGGATACAACCAAGGCAGGATCCAGACAAACAGTGGCTACCGATGCGCTACTGCATCACAGAGGGTGATATCGATATGGTCATCATAGAATGGCCTGATGAATGGAGGATCCCAGCCATTACCCGGAAAGTACCAAAACGAACAACGGAAGCAGAGGCTACGCAGGCGGAAACACAACCTTCGCAAATCCTAGTGCCCAGGAAACCAAGGACAGGCCAAAGCAAGTCGACTCAGGCAGATGATGATTCAAATCAGATAGGGACCTGGAAGGGGAGGAAAGAGACCACACAGCCGACTAACGGACAGTAGAAACGGGCTGAGGGAGCACAGGAGACCGCCCCAAATCCCATCACATAGGAACCAGGGGGAACTAAGAGACTAGCTATGCAGGAAGCAGGCACGCACAAGAAATCAAAGGCGCAGAGAGCATCACCGGACTATACAATCATGGAGGATTATGGGGAAATGAACACTAGAATGGTCCAATATTTCCTAGAAGAAGATTTCGATCACGCAGCACATCACAAGGATAAACTGCAGAAAGAACTGGCAGAAATGGGACAGTTCCTCAAGAAACTCAGGGAAGTCTAGATAGCAAGTAGCAGGAGAGGTATAGATCCATCGACAAAACAGACCAAAGAAAGAGTGGAGGTAGAAGAACAAGACCCATTCCTATCAATGCCACATGCAAACACAACGATATACATCAAAACTAGCATGATGCGTATGGATGAAATCGTGGGACAGACACCATTGAAGGACTTGGACCACATCCAATTGGTCTTGACACGGATGCCATCAAGGGAACTACACAAATTGCAGGTTCACGTCAACCATGAGATACAGTCTCGGGCACATAAAAACTTAGTCGAACTACAACAAGCAACAAAGAAGCGGGAAGCGCTGGAAAAAGTTTGTGAGAAGGCCAAATATGAAACTTAGGAGGATAAAGCACACAGGAACGAACTGGAACGAAGAGTGGGAGAAATTTTTGGGAAACTTCCAAGCACTGCGCAAGGAAATGAACTCCCAACAGTAGAAAAGATCGACCAGATTGCACAAGAAATTGATCAGTATTAGAAGCAGATCGAGAATCTCTAAGAACAATTTACACCAACCACTCCACCAGAAGTGAAGGAGAAAAGGAAGCAGGAAGAAACAACGCAATTGTAGGAGATAGAGAAGTAGGTTAGCACAATAGCTGAATTGTTCGATAAAGAAACACAACTTTGGACAAAACTGGAGGAGGATCCACAGGTCCAACGTTGGGACAAGGAAGAGGAAAGGATCAATGCATCAATCCAATAACTCAAGAAGATACAAAAGACCATACCAATCCTAGAACAAGTCAAAGGAATGCAATAGATGAAGAAGATGTAGGCAGAACTTATCACTGTACAAACGTAGAAACAAGAGCGTCGGGCTCAAATCAAACCGTTGCAGGAATGGGTAGCAGAATTACTCGCACATGTAGAAGGAGCTAGAAAACAGATAGCACAGACCCAGGTAGAATGTGCAAGATTGTTGAGGGACGAAGTGGCAATTCAGGTAGTGGACACCATCAAGGAGAAGACCATGCAGGCACTGACAAAAGCAGCAGAGCTACAGGAAACGTTCCAGACGATCACCAAGGAGATTGAGGAAGCACAGAAAGATTAGGTGACTCGGGATGAGTCACATGTCAGTGTTGGGGGCATGTTGGCACTAGGCCGAAGTGGAAAGAAGGACTATCGTGGGAAAGAAATCATGCATAAACTGAAGTAACAACTGGAGAAAGAACAACATGCAAGAAAGCGTGCACAAGGAAAGCGACAACTGGAGGAAGAACAACACATGCATGGGAGGAAGACCTAACGTCGGTAGGGTTAGGGTTTTGGTAAGACATTGTAAATGGCTGAAGAGCCCGATAGATATAAATATAGATACACAAGTATCATATAGAGGTTGGCGTTCTTTCATAGTAAGTTTACTGTTTTTTGTAGAGGTTCGGGTTCTTGTAACATTCCATTAGAGTGATGTATGAATGGATGCATTATGCAATACTGTTATGCACTATTTTTGTAAGTTGTTGAGATAAGAACAGAAGGGAGAAGGTAGACCTGAGGATTAGATCACAGGTTGTGGAGCATGGTGTGATCTAGTTTGCCTCATATAAATCTTACCCATTAGAGGAGAATTGTAAGCGCACGGCGTCGGAAATGCAGAACTGCCATAATAAAATATCCAAGAGCCAAATCTTTGTGGACGTAGCCCAAGAGGGGGTGAACCATGGTAACATTTGTTTAATGTGATGAATGCATGCATATCTTTACTTTATTTCAACAAATAATTGTTATGCTTGAGGAATGAGTTAATCCATTGTTATGGAATATATTTACGCTGCTTGGGAAATAAATTGTGAAATGTACATTTGCACCCGTGAGGAATAAGTAGATTGCACTTACAACTCATAGTACATGGATTTGGTTAATAAATCCCTATCTCATACTCAATCCTAGGTTGTAAACACATGAGTCTTACAGCCACCCATTTAAATCTATCTCGGATGAGACTGCGCAGTGCATTCTATGTACTGTGTTGCCTTTTGGTTTACCAGGAGGGCCGATAGTTTTAGAGGCTTTGTTGGAAACCCGAATGACATGAACCCTGGGTCAATAAATCAGATGGTCAAGAGAGAAGAGTAAGAAAATGATAACCAACCAAAACATAGTTACATAAACTCTAACATTGTTGAAATATTTCACTTGCAAAGGAGTAATCATAAGAAATATTGGTTAGTTCAATTATCCACTGGGGCTAAGAGGAAAATCAATGAGTTGGTTAAATTTTGTCTGATGGGCATGAATGGACTCAACACAAAGGTAGATGTAAACACCATACCATTAGGTTTAAATGATTTTCTAATTGGCATGGATTGGTTGGAAAAGCACTGTGTTGTCCTAGAATGTTACAATAAGACAATCACATGTCTTGATGAAGAAGGGAAGCAAGGAAAGATTCAAGGAATTCTAAGAGTTGTAGTTGCTAGAGAAATTTCAGATATGCAATTGAAAAAGAGTTTCGGGAAGGGATGTCATATTTTTGTAACCCACATGGAAGAGGCAGACAAAGATAAAGTGGAAAACATTGAAGACCATCTGGTTTTAAGTGATTTTGAATATTCTTTTAGGGAGATACCAGGATTTCCACCAAATAAAGACATTGATTTATCTATTGATTTGGTCTCAGGAGTTTCCCTAGTGTCCAAGACACCATACAAAATGGGCACACCAGAGTTGAAAGAGTTGCATACGCAACTTGAATAATTTTTAAAGAAGGGGTATATACACCTAAGTGTGTTACCTTGGGGTGCCCCAATTCTTTTTGTGAAGAAAAAAGATAGAACCTTAAGGTTATGCATTTATTTCAGACATTTGAATAAGGACATAATAAATAACAAATAGCATTTGACAAGAATTGATTATTTATTTGATCGGCTAAAAGGTGCAAGGATCTTTTCCAAGATTAATTTGACATTAGGTTATCATCAAGTTAGGATAAAGGAAGAAGGCATCAACAAGAAAACATTTAGAACAAGATAGGGGCATTATGAATTCACGGTAGTTCCACTTGGACTATCAAATTCCCCAACAATTTTTATCTGTCTAATGAATGAAGTGTTCAAGGAATACCTGGAAAAGTTTGTAATTGTGTTCCTAGATGATTTACTCATCTACTTTAAATCAGAAGAGGAACATGAGCAACATTTGAGAATGGTGTTGCAAGTATTAAGTGAGCATAAGTTGTATGCCAAGCTAAGTGTATATTTTATCAAGAGAATATTCACTACTTGGGGCATAAAATTTCATAAGAAGGGACATCAATTGATCCTAAAAAGATAGAGGCCATTAGAGCATGTCTAGCACCAAGAAATGTGATAGATTTCAGATCATTTATGGGTCTTTTCGGTTATCACCAAAGATTCATAAAATCACTCTCAAAGATTGAAAGTCCAATTACTTCTTTGAAACATAATGGAGCGAAGTTTGAATGGACTTCCAAGAGTGAAGAAATCTTTCAATAGCTCAAATACATCTTGACAAGTGTACCAATATTGAAGATTGCATATCTGGATGAATATTTTGTTGTGTGCACCGATGCATGCAAGGAAGGGCTCGATGGAGTTCTTAGTAAACAATATCATGTTGTATGTTATGAGTTTGGTAAATTAAAAGAGAATGAGAGGAATTATGCTACGCATGACTTGGATTTAGAAAAAATTGTACATGCATTGAAAATGTGGAGACATTACCTCATGGGGAGGAAATTTTAACTAAGGATAGACCATTGTGGTATGAAACATTTGTTTGGACAACCAACATTAAATGTCTATGAAACTAGATGGCTGGAATTTCTTAGTGAGTATGACTGAAATTAAGCATATAAAAGGAAAATAAAATCAAGTGGTTGATGCACTCATCCGTAGATCTCATGAAGTGCATATTGCATCCATCAGCATGTACAGGACTAATCTGAAAGATAAAATCGTTGCAGCAGCAAATTCATATAAAAAAATACTTGAAAATAAAAGACACATTACAATAAGGAAATTTACAACAAAAAAATAATTGTTATGAGATGCAAGAAGATGGAATTCTCGTGTACAAAGGTAAGGTATATGTGTCAAATTCCAATGAGATGAAAAATGCGGTGTTGAAGTAAATGCACAATGTTCCATATGTTGGGCACCCAGGGTATCAAAAGACAATTGTAGTTGTAAGAAGCCAATACTTTTGGTCGGGAATGAAGAAAGAAGTTGTTAATTACATAGTCAAATATCTAGAGTGTCAAAAAATGAAGACAAAGCACAGACATCCTGTTGTTCTTGACTTTATACTTAAGGCTTCAAAGTATAATGTCAAGGCATCTAGAAATAAATAAGGTTTTAGTGTTGACAAGAAGATCAATACTTTTAATAAAATGAAGCTATGGTAGATTATGAAGTTGTCTTTGCCTAGCTTCCCAACGTTCGCGGACACTTATGTCATGTTCAATCTTTGCCCATGAGTGTTCAAGCTCAACCCGGGTATTAGCGGTCTCTAGGATGGTATTAAACAAGGTTAAAGCAATGTTGGTATGATCATTAAGACTGGGCTAAATATTGGGCTGCCTTGCAACAGGTACTGTCATGGAGAAAAGAAATAATCAAAGGATCTGTTGTTTTTTAATATTTGTTTTTTCTACTTTCAATTATATGAGAAAAGTTCCTAAAATTGAATTAATGGTATAATAGCTTAGAGGTCGTCTTTCCTATCTGAGTTAAATTTGAAAATAATGAATGTGGTGAGAGAAAAACATAAAGTTGTTAAACAAATCAAGGCGTCAATCACAGAAGAATATCACTCTGCTATAGAAGAAGAAAATATATGAGAAACATTTAATGAAGCATAAAAAGTAGCTATCTAACTAACTCTCAAGTCTTATATTTGCTAATACCAAACACAGAGGGAAATCTGTAAGCAATCAGATAACTAAATTAAACATATAACCACAGTAGAAGTTGTACTAAGTTGGGATTAGGCATTCATCAAAGACGTATGAATAAAGATGTTGCAATATGAAAGAATAAAATAACACATAACTCAAGATTGACGAAATATGGAGTCTCTGGTCTGCGCTTTGTATTAATTTTCAAAGAGGAGAAATTTCGCTATTACAATCGGCAAAAAACCAACCCTGTTTTAGTATTTTGAAAATATATTTATACAAGAGGTTATCAACCCTAGGCAGTTGGAATTCTCATTATTCCTAGCTAATAACGGTTACAAAATGAAAACTTGAACCGTTAGACTTGGTTCTTTTCTATTTCTTTCTCATACCAATAGAACAGGTATACATTTGTTACTTCATTTATTCTTTGAAGTACTTCCTTCACCTTGCTCAAGACATTTGACGCACCTGCTTAGAAATTGTACTAATAGTCTAGAATATTTTGTCACATCTTTTACCTCGAAAATATACAACTTCTTTTGTAATTGTGGCAACCTGTCTTCTATGTTTTTATCTTCAGAAGTCATTGACTATAACTGTAAATTTGTCTTTACCAACCATCTATCTATTTGAGCGATGTCAACCTACTTTAGTTGTGAAATTTCAATATGAGCTTCCTTTAAGCTCTCTTTGATATCAAGTTGATGTTTTACAATGTTTATTTATCCTAGTATCTCAAAACAATCATCCTTTCCAATGCCTAGTGATTCTTTATTTAGCAAATCAAAAACCTCTTCACAATCCTCTTTTATTTCTTTGGCCATTCTTTTACTCTCGGCTATATTGGCCTCCCATGCCTTCAATATTATATCACCTCTTATTTGTTCTGCAATAGTCAATCTGGGAGTTACAGGTACTTCTTCTCTAGCCGATGACACGATCGCTTTTTGAAAGGTGGTATGGGCCACAGTAGCCTCTCCTTCTTTGAAACTGATATTATCTAATGATTGATTTACTTCCTGAAAATGATTTTGGATGATCTCTACCTTAGCCAAAAGGATTTGTTTTGTTATTTCCAATTTCTTTAGTGCTTCTGATGCTTGAGCTTGGAACACTGCTATATCAATAACCATTTTCTCAGTGGAACTTACCTTGTTTTGTAATTGTTTAACCAACTCATCTTGTTCGACGAGACTGGACTTGAGTAGTTGGATTTCTTATCTATCATCATCTTTATCCTTTTCAATTCCTTTATTGACCTCATCTCTGATATTCTTCTCTTTATTCCTTATTTGATCTCGCAACTGACTTATCATCTGATTTCTCTGCTTCAACCTTTCTTTCAAATTATCAACTAAGAATAGGTTAGCCATTGCAAAATCTCCCAAAGAGACTTCTACCTCTATAGAAAAGTCTTCATCTTCCAAATTTTTTCCATCAAATAATACTCTGTGATTTTTTACCATTGCACCCTCTTTCTGGTGCATTTATTTCTTTACCACACCTTTCCTTTTCTTACTGAAAAATAAATCGATATGAGGTATTTCTTCAATAGGAATAGGCATGAGATCCCCTATGAATATTACCTCTGCATTAGGGTTTCCTCTGGTGAACTGTAATGGCGTGATAACCTCAATGGGGTTGTTGATTTCTATGGATAACTATTTTTCGGCTCCATCTATAGTTGCTTTATCAGGTGAAGACAGTGGCTTATCTTCTCCTTGATTTTTTAATATTTTTTATTGATCTTTGGACTGGTCATTAGATACCGTTGTCGCTGGGATATCCTTTTTCTCAGTCGAGATGTCAAAACTATCTGGGTTTTCTGGGGCTTCCAATTTGCTAGATCTCCCGACTTTTGGATTATGGGTTTCTATTTGTTGTGTAGTAGGAGGCATTAGGTTTTCCCTTCGTAGTACTTTCAGAAGACTACTTATTCATTGTTTTTGGAAATTGTAAAACTCAACCATTTCACCAGGTGGTAGAGCTCGAACTCGGCTTAGAACTTCTTGGTAAGATATTACCCCTCAGAACATTTCGTCCTGAGGGGACTCCTCATGTTCATATTTTTTTAGATTACAACTGGCCATATGATTACCCATGACCTTTTGCAGGTCATGCTTCTTGAACTCAATGTTAACCAATTTTATTTCTTCTAAGGTTGCATCCTCCACTCTGGAATGGTTGAAATCTAACAAAGAAAATGCACCAATAGGCAAAGGAAAATATGGCCATACCTTTTTCTGCACGGATTTGAGCTCTTTTCTAATCCCACTGAGTATAGTTTGTCATGCAACCTTGTGGCATACCAGTCAGTCTGGTAAAAATTGCAGTAATGCATACGAGGGAACTGAACAGCCGAAAAATCTGATATAAGAGAAGTGTTCCTCTATGTACCAATCTGCCAATTTACCCAGGTTAACCATAATGTTGTCTGAAATTCTAGGAGGTGGGTGACCAAATATAACAATATGCATCGGCACCACTACCCAATTACAGATTTCATAAATGAAATATTTTTCCTTGTCTTCCCAGAGCTTTGAATTATAAACATGAATTGGTTCTGCACTATCTGGAGTCCAACTCCAGCTCATTAGCGGGAAAGACGTCATGAAACATATGGCATCCATAATATAAGCTGACATGAAGAATGAAGTTGGTTGCCCTTTGGTTTTCTTTGTTTGGTATTCTGTGATTTTTCTAGTCAGAGTATCCAACAATATCTTTGCCCAGTCAAAAGAAAATCCTTCCGCCACTGAGTGTATAATGGGTACCCATGGTAGAAATAAATGGGTTGTGTTCTCTTTTCCATAAATTCTACACATCATCATGGCTATATACATGAACTGTGGTTCAAGCGATGAGATTGAATATACGTCGTGAGATTCGGATCTCAAGTTTTCGGGGCATGAACACCAGTCTTTGATCAAGTCGGAAAGACTCTTTCCATATTGATCACACTCCTTATTATTAAAATTCACTAGAAAACTGGCATTATAAACGAAGTTTGATGTTGTAGACAATTTATACATCACTTATATGTGTTTCGGTCGAAATGACCCAATAGCTACCTTTTGAGAGTTGAATATAGTTCTAGTTGGGATATCCACATGATCCAGTGCCCATCCAATCATGTCAGTGTAGGGTAAAAGCCTCAGCCTTGTTGCTATCTTATGCAACTCTGCCTGAGTGATAATCTTATATTTGGTAGATAAGTTATCATTTTCTCGTTGTCGCTTGAATCATCAGGGCAGTTTACCGCTTTGTATTGTATGGTGTTAAACACATGTGTCCAGGTTTTAAATGTGCTTATACTTTTGGGCGAAGTATCAGAAATAATGTTTGTGCTCTGGCCAGAAATTTTGCCAGTTGTTTTAGGCGCTTTTCGTGGAGCCATGATATCAAATTTCATAGTTCTATTATCTGTTACAGAGAATGAGAATGTAGAAAACTAGTTATTTCACTAAGCCAGCTCTATGAAAACAAGAATGTAATTCGGAACTAAAAAAATGTTTTTACCTTAAACGCATAAACCATGCGTATACCTTCACTAACAATGTGTTTAATTTCTTTAATAAAAAAAAGATTTGGGCGTTAAAATCGAATCTTATTTGGAATCATTTCCCTAAATCAGATATTAATGTCATTAATGGTCGATACCTTGGGAAAAGAACAGAATTTGAATGTATCCAGGTTATTATTAAGCAATAGATTAATTAGAGAAATCCTCATTTAGTGCATTAATTAATCATACTTATCATTTAATCAAGTTTTGGCGTTTCAGATCTCGGGGATCTTTATAACAATTTAAAATAAGACTTACAAAATGCGAAGTCGCAATAGGTTTAATTAAGTATAATCATTTTTAACTCTTCTAATTAATCGTGATTAGTTTTAGAAAGGTGGGGTTTTGGGTATCGGGGCTTCAAAAGGTTTTATATGTAAGAGCTCCTGAATCGCAAAGTCGCGATGAGAGTTACTTATCGTTAATCTTTCTTAATCTTTAATTAACCCGGCTTAACATTTAATACTTTCGTGAATTCGGGAATCGGGGCTTCGAAGATGCTCAATGTTGAACCTTCGAACTTCGCGAAACCCCGACTCCCGAAATTTCGAAAGGAAACCTTTATATAAATTGATTCATTAATAAATAGGCGGCTCCATAATCTCTTAAGAATTTAGACCGTTGGATTAATCAAAAGGCTTCATTCGACGATGATTATCCAAGTGCATTTTTTTTTTGTTTTTATTTAAACAAAAATGAAGCTTATTTTAGTCTAAAGTTTAGAATAATATTTATGTTTCAACACATCCAATAGGGTTTCTACAACCATTTCCCATTCAAGAATGGAAGTGGGAAGTTGTCACGGTTGATTTTATTACAAAGATGCCCAAAACAGTGAAGTAGAATTATTACATCATGGCGGTGGCGGATAAATTGATTATGGCAACGTATTTTATTCCAATGAAAACTACACACAAGGTAGAAAATATTGCATAAATTTATATGAAGGAAGTTTCCAGGCTACATGGAGTGCCAAAGAAAATTGTTTCAGCTAGAGATCCAAAGTTTACTTCCAGTTTTTTGAAGGGTTTGTTCAAAGGATTTGGGACAAATTTATATCTTAGTACAGCGTATCACCCGAAGTTATATGGGAAAATAGATAGGACTAACAAAATAATTGAGAACATTCTCAGTATGTATGTGATGGATCAGCCATCAATGTGGGAGGATTATATCCACTTAGTGGAATTTGCTTACAATAATGGATATCAGGCCTCATTAAAAATGAGTCTGTTTGAAGCACTGTATGGAAGAAAGTGTAACACACCAATAATTTGGGATAATGCAGTACACAAAACAGTTATTGGGTCAGATCTATTGAAGGAAATGGAAGAGAAGATGGAAAATATCAAACAAAATTTAAACGATGCCCGGGATAGGCAGAAAAGTTATGCAGGCAAGAATAGAGTGTTTAGATATTTTAAAGTGGGAGAATGTGTGTTCTTAAAAGTGAAGATAAAAATAAGTTTGCTAAGATTAGGAAGTTGCCCAAAGTTGGCAACAAAATATTGTGGACCTTTTGAAATCCTAAAAAATATAGGGTCATTTACATACATGCTAACATTGTTTGCATCCATGAGAGTGCATAATGTATTTTATGTGTCATTATTAAAGAAATATGTGTCTGACCCCAACCACATAATTGATTGTATTGTAATCTAGGTGGAGCATGAAGGATATTTACGGGTGGAACTAGTATGCATATTGAACCAGATTTACAGATGGAACCAAATTTACGGGTGGAACCAGTACAATTTTGAAGAAAATAGAATGCAAGACTTCATTTTGAGAAGCTAGAGTTCTGGAATCACAACTCAGAGTCCTAGCCAACTGCGTTGGGGGGGATGATAAAATAATGGTGCATTCCTTGCGTTAGCCCTAGTAAACGAATGGTACATTCCTTGGGTTAGCCATGGTAAATGAATGGTGCATTCCTTGGGTTAGTGAGCTGAGAGGAACAAGATATTTTGGTTGGAACTGTTGTTGGAGTTGTAAAATTACAGAATTTTAATTTTCTAATTACCGTGATGTGATTTTGATTATATGTATATCAACATAGTGTGCACTAAGGATGACGAACAATTGTACGAGAGGGGGAATGTAACATCCCCAATATAATCCCCAATTTAATTAATGCTTAATGTAGATATAATATGTGGCTACAGCTAAGATATGTATATGCGAAATGTATTTTTGAATTTTAATAATAAAATGTGATGTTAGCTACTGAGGGGATATGGACAGAGATGGGGGATGAATAAATCTACAAGAGAGGGGCTCTAAGGGGGATTACCCATGTCTACTAATTCCACCCACATTCCTGAATTTTATTACCATTATGCATTAAACTCTATTTTCTAATTGAGTGTCCCAAAATCCAATAATCGAATGCATGTAAGAGGGTGGGTGTGAGATGTCACATCCCATAGTTACCATCGTCTAGCTTCGCCAAGGAAGAGATATCTGTGTCATCCAACATTGTCATCTGCCCTACGCCATCAATCCCTTTAAAGACGAGGTATTGTGTGATATTTCTCCCCTTGAATTTTGTGATGTTATTTTAGGACAACCATATTTGTGGAAGAGACATGTTGTGTATGAGTCTAGACCTCGCAGTGTTATTATTACTTTAGGTAGACAATTTTACATGATACTAGGGCTAGCGCAACCTTCCGCTATTTATTTAATCTCTGCTAAGAAATGCAGTAAGTTCATTCCATAGACCGGGAAGTTCATCTTCTTTGTGATTCGTGCTCACAGTAAGAAGAAGGTCGTTGCCACATCTGTGGCCTCTACATGGAGTCTCTCTTTGCAGCAGAAGCAAGTGGACGGGATCGTGGAAGAGTACAGAGACATATTCTCCTCACCCATTGAGTTACCAATGCACTGCCAAGTCAAGCATCCAATCAATCTAACCCCTGGTGCACCTCTACCTAATGGACCATTCTATCATCACTCACTGATGGAAAATGACAAAATCAAGCATTAGATCCAAGAGATTCTTCAAAAGGGGCACATTATACCCATCTCCTCCCCTTGCGGAAGCCAAATTGTACTGGTGCAAAAGAAAGACGGGACCTGGTGGCTTTGCATTGATTATAGAGCATTAAACAAAATCACATTCAGGAACTGGTACCCTATTCCCAAAATTGATGACCTTCTTGACCAAATCAAGGAGGAAAAGTTCTTCAGCAAGTTTGATCTAAATTTTGGCTACCACTAGGTTCCCATCGAACCAACTGATGTATGGAAGACATCTTTCAAATATAAAGAAGGTCTCTTTGAATAGTTGGTCATGCCCTTTAGCTTAACAAATGCACCAGCCCCTTTTATGAGCTTGATGGATGATGTATTGAGACCCTTCACCAACTCTTTTGTGGTGGTATATTTGGATGACATCCTCATCTTCAGCAGAACTTGGTAGGAACACATGTAGCATATTCAATAGGTTTTGAGCACTCTATGGCAGCACAAGCTATATGCCAACTTGGAAAAATGATCATTTAGCATGAACATAGTCCAACACTTGGGCTACATTGTTGATGAGCATAGGGTACATGTTGATCCAGCTAAGATCCAAGTCATTCGTGACTGGCCAACCCCGACCACACTCACTAAGCTTCGGAGCTTCCTAGGATTGGCCAACTTCTACCAACTGTTGGTGTTGGGATTCTCCCATATTGCATGGGCCCTCAACCAAGTGACCAAGGGAAGTGTCAAGGAAACGTTCGCATGGGGGAAGGAACAATAATGATCTTTTGATTATCTGAAGAATCGCGTGTTCTTAGCTCCAATACTCTCCTTACCTGATCTGCAACAACCGTTCGAGATTGAGACTGATGCATTCGACTATGTTGTAGGTGCAGTTATCACTCAACATGATCATCTGGTGGCATACCGTAGTGATACACTCTCTGATACTATCCGTAAATACCACACTTATTAAAATGAAATGTATTCCATTGTACAAGTCTGTCGTCAATGGAAAAATTACATTATGGGAAAGGAGGCAATCATCCACACTGATCACAAGCCTCTGCAGTTCATACAGACACAGGGGAAGTTGTAGAATGACCTCCATCAGAAGTGGACCACCTACCT
>ML779082.1:506384-518306 GCA_009831015.1 Picea engelmannii | reverse complement strand
AAAATAATTTTATTCTATAGAATTTGGGCGAATCATTTTTAAAATAGTGAATCTCGTTTTTGGAAAAACCATGGAAAATTAGCCCATGAGCGAAATTTAGCCCCTAAAATCATCCCTGCCTACAAGCAAGCATGCAAAGCTGATCTAGGAGGCTCACTACAGTGAGATGGAAGGACATTTTGGCATGGACAAAACTATGGTCGTTCTACAGAAACATTTTTATTGGCCAAAACTTCGACAAGATGTCAGCAAGTATATCAGACCTTGCACTGCATGTGTCATTTCCAATCCATCCATCAAGAAGCAAGGCTTATACACCCCTCTTCCTACTCCTGAGTCACCTTGGGAATACATCTTGATGGATTACATGTATGTCCTTCCATCCACCAAGCACAGCAATGATTGTGTATTTGTGGTAGTTGATCAGTTTTCAAAGATGGTCATCCTCACATCCTGTAAGAAGAGCATCATAGCAGCAGATGCTGCCAAACTCTTCTTTGAACGAGTGTGGTTCCATTTTGATATACCACATACCATCATCTCCGATCAGGACAACACGTTCCTCAGCACATTTTGGTCAAATCTCTGGTCACTGTTGGACACCAAGCTCACTAAATGCATTGCTTTCCACCCCCAAATCGATGGCCAAATAAAGGTCATCAATCGGATGATTCTTCACATCCTACGCATGTACAACTCTAAGCATTTGTGTAAGTGGGATGAGAGTCACCCCTATGTTCAACACAACTACAATAGGGATCTCCATAGCTCCACCGGCCATAGCCCATTTCAGGTGGGGCTGGGATTCCAACCCTTGGGTCCCATTGATGTGCCATTACCTCTTACTACCACATAGGCAGAATATTCCCATGTTCAATCTGATGCCAAGAAAGACACCAGATTCATTGAGCGGATTCAGCACATCCGCCAACATTTCCATGAGATTTTGTAGAAATCCAATGCTAAGTACAAGTAGCACCATGATCAACACAGGGTACCACACCAGTTTCAGGTGGAAGACAAGTGTTGATGCTTAAAATCACAACGATGAATATTGCTCGCAAATGATTGCTAAGCTCTATTATTTATTTATAATAATAATAATTAACTAGTAGGTGGGACCCCCTTGTAGACTAGTGGCTCTATGATGGATGTGTTATGCCAATATTTTTGTTTGTTGTTATAATGATACCAACACAGTCTTCTACAGTTGATGATGCAAGTCATGGTTTTATTCGTCATGGAAACATAAGATGGTTGGTCGAATGTGTTATTTCTAGATGGTTTTTTGCAACTCATGACAGTACTATGGATAAAAGGATCATTTTTTACAAGTGTTATGTTTATGCATTAAACATTGATTAATTATTTTATATATGATCTTATGCAAAAGGATAATGTGATAATGTGGGAGATTAAACAAAAGGAAAAGAGATTATCTACAAACCTTAAGGTATATATGAATGATAAAAATGAAGGGTGATGGACCTAACTGCTAGACTTATGTGCTTGATTAAAGGATTATTTGTGAGGCATATATGGTAACGTTATAGAATATGGTTGTTAAATGTGTTGACACGACTTAGGGTGGCGCACTATGCAATGGATATAGAATTGGATATAGCAATGAATATTTGTTTGAATTAATGGTTGATATTATGGTGTATGGGTTGGCTTGTACATTGAATTGAATAGGGTTGGGGGAGGAAGCGACGTGCATTTACTGCACGTCACTCAAACAACCCTCAACCTTGTCACCATAGCCATAGTAGCATTTGGTTTTTTCGGCTTTGGTGGTTGTGGAGGCTCCGTGATTTCTGGTTTTGAAAGGAAAATACAATCCAACTCTTTTTCTCAAGCAAACTTTTCTAGGTATGGTTACTTTACTTTCCATCCATGATGGTCCCTCTGTGTTATGAATCGATTTTTTGGCTCAGAATTGCATGAGGTCTGTGTTTTTCTTAACTTTTGACTGTGTATCAATGTTGTGCTTATTGTTTATTCTATGAATACTCTGGATTGTTGGAGTTTTAAAGAAAAGGAATGGATTTTATTGTTGTGTGTAGTCGTGCATTGGTTTATTGGTTTAAAACATGTCGGTCAACTTGGGGTTTTACTCTGGTTCTCTCTGGAAAATTATGATAATGGTGTAACAAGCTCTGAGTTTTTTTTGCGTGGATTTTACCACCAGTATGGGTATTAGGTGTTGTCACTCATTTTCGCCTCAGACGGTGTTATGTTCATTCCTCTGAATTGCAATGCAGATTGTTAAGAGTTGCACAGTTCTTTCTTTGTTTGGACCAAGCCCGAGCTATCCTTTTCCATGGCATTACCCTCACTATTACTGTGCTGGAAGCATTTCATAGTCAAGTTTGTATCGTCCAGAACTTTGAATCGAAGCCTATATATGTGTTTGGTTGGCCATGGGTTGTGCTCGAGCATTATTTCCATAGTGTTTATAATAATTCGTCTCTCTTGATATCCATTGGAGGTGACTGACTATTATGTTTGGTTACCCTCACTGTCAAGATTTTGAGTTAAAAATTATGTGTCGGTGGTGAATTTGGAAAGGGCATAATCTCTTTGTTTATTCAAATATTATTCCTTGATTATCTGTTGTTACTTCTCTGTGACAACTTGTTTTAAAAAAAAAGGCCATGGGCTCTCTGTGTTTTCAAAGACTCTTCCTTGATTGAGCCTTCTCTTGTACCTCTCTGCATTGAAGTTTTTAAAAGAGCACAGAATGTTTGTGTCTCAAAGATTATCTCCTATGGTCAAGCTATTTACTCTTACCTCCATTGTTATGTTAAGCCCTAACACGATCTTGGTCCCAACAAGGTTTAAAAGGGCCCTGTGTGTGATTGGTCCATTGAGCACGTCTTGGTTTTGTTCTCTCGAGCACGTCTTGGTTTTGTTCTCCTCGGGCACTATTTGACTTTGTCTTTTGTTGGTCATTTTCTTTTGAAAGAAATATGTACATGTTTAATGTACACGAATCTCAGGCTCGGAGTTACATGTTTTTGGTTAAATGTTATTGTTGAATCAAGACTTGTGTTGACTATATGAATGAACACCTGTGTGTGATTGAATCGGGGCTTAATTATGAGTTTTAATACAAATAGATTATGGTAATCAGTGTTGGAAAGTTTACAGTTGGAGGTTAATACTCGGCATGTTCTTATTTGAGTTTAAGAAATAAATAGTTGGATGTGGATGGCTGGAATCACTTTGTATATTTCGATTTTGTTTTAATAGGAAAATGGCTTAGCATTGGAATATAACAGACTATGAATCGAAGGGTTATAATTATGGAATTGGAAATGATGTTATTATGATGTTGCATATATATTGTATAGATACGAAGGTTGTTATAATTGAAGTATTTTGGGCATATGAATTGTCTTTTATTTGAAGTCAGCAAGCATTCTATCTATAAATAAGGGACAGTTAAATGATTTTGGTTTTAAAGTGGATGCTTATTGGATTGTGGTCTGAACATATTTATGGTTGTTGTTTGATTTAATTTATTTTTTATGAATGGTATATGTATTATTCCCTCTCATAGTATCACTTTTTCTCTCATTATACCCCCCTCACGATCCCAATTTCATTTTTACACGCCTTGTTCTATAAAATAAATTAAACGTATGGAAGTGGCAAAAGATATGACACGGAAATAGGTGGCAGCTGATATATTTTGGTATTGATTGTACAGTTAGTTATTTAATGAATTGTTGAGCAGTACTCGTGTTCTTACTCCCTGTCATGCTACCACTTTTTCGCTCATTACAATCCCTCCAGATAACCCATGAAACATATTTCACCCCCTGCTCTCTTGGAAACTATTAAATAATTTATTGTGGATTGAATTGCATGGGTCTTATGTCAATTTCTGAGCCAAACTTTTTTTCATATAAATAGAATGTCATGTATGGTCTTTTAAGGGCTAGTTGCTAATGAATTGTTGCATACAGGATGAGTTTCTTCAGCAGAGGAAGTCATGGCAGAAACAATAGGGGAAGAGGTAACTAGAACAGAGGGCCTAGAAGGCCTAGATTCTCAGTTCATTTTGATGTCGATCCCCATGAGTTGAATCAGTTGTTTCAAGTTGGGTTCTTCAATTGGATTGGGAAATGGATAGTTCAGCCTAGACCAAAGAGACCTCCCTTCCAGCCTCAAAATATCCCTGGTATTCATGTGCCTCCTCATGTATCCATGCAACCAAAAGTTCCTGAAAAATATGGATGGCAGGAGATTGTCAATCTGGCAGTCTCCCACCATCGTGGTCGGCCCAACTTGTCATTTCCTCCTCCTCCTCCGCCTATAAATCCTAATGCGCAAATTTCCCCTGTACATTCACTTGTTCAGTTCTCTCATGCTAGCAAACGGATTAAAACCAATGTTCCTCATGTACAATACAAAGGTAAAGTTGATGCCTCCCCCTCATCTCCTTCAAATGACTCATCAAAATCAGTGTCCTCTCGTATGCATCTAAAGGACGATTTCTCCCATGTTATTAGTGAGATTAAGCCTCAAGGTTCGAATCAACCTAAGGCTAATTCTGGGAAGTCCAAAGGGGACAATAGTGATAGAAGAAGGATTGCCTCTCAAAGTGGCTAATATGGATTTTAATTTATGTGTTATGATTGAGTGGTTGAAAACAATGGTCTGCAGAAATTTTTGGACAGGAAGATATTTTTTGGGGATAATGTGGTTATTACATGTTTTGGATATGATTTGAATTATTTCTAATATTTCATATTCAAATTTTGGAAATATTTATGGGATCTACAAGCAGGTATGTGTTTAAATGGTTATCTAATTGTGTTTATTTTTGTAAAGAATAAAAAAGGGAGTCACCAGGGGTCCCACCTACTTATTATTATTAAATAAAGACCCTTAACTATTATTATTATTATTACTTCCCTAAACTAAAATTAGTTAAGTTTAATTAATTTAACTAAAGGAAGTGGTTGAACTAATTCAACTAATTTGGAATGCATAAAAGCCAAATGAGAAGGAAGAACAAGGGGAGAATAGAAGGAGAAATAAATACTAAGGTTTGCTATTTTGTTTTCGTGAGATAGTTCAGTTTTCATTCATTATTGATTTCATTAAAGGCCTAATTCTCTTTTTGACAACAGGGTCCTATTGTAGACAGCAAGGTTCAAAGTTGAACCATATCATTCAGATGCTTGTTTCAGAGGTGTTGATATATCTTTGATAGTCTGTGTATACTTGTATGTTTATGGATTGAGTTTCATAGCCGATAAAGGATATTGTGCAGAGTCAAATTGGAAGCAGTCTGTGGCAAGATGATCCATATTTTAAACTTCAGTTTTTACTTCTTGCCAGATTCCTTTTGTATGGTTTTCATCGGGGATATCTAAATTAGACTTTGGTCCATGCCCTCATAGGGATTTTGTAAAGAGAAAGACACTTTGATTTCTTGGAATGAAATAAAGCAATTGTTATTATGTCTCATTTGTGTGAATCTGTGACTTGGTTACTTTTTCTTTTGATCTCCACATTTAATTTCTGTAATCTGTATATTTTCAGAAAATTATATAAAAATTTCATATTTTGCAACAATCTTTTCATTTAAAAAATTAGCCTAAGCCCTTGTAGTTAATACTTGTGGATTAGGAAATATTTTTTGAGGCTATAAAACATAGGGTGATATTCTCAACTATCTTGTCTTAGCAAGGTAGGATTCGAAAATTCTTGAGTAAGATAAATTATATATTTTCCTTAACATTTATTTGGTGACCTTACTGGGGAGATCTTCCATATCTCTCTGGTTGATTGTTTTCTTGATTATCATTGAATATATTTATATTTCTTCTTTTGATTCTTTGACTGCTTTTTTCATTCATGACAGTACCTATTATAAGGCAACCCAATATTGAGCTCGGTCTTAAAGACCAAACCAGCATTGCTTTAACCTTATTCAATACCATCTTAGAAACCGCTAATACTTGGACTGAGCTTGAACGCTTGTGGGCAGTAATTGAGCAATACATAAGTGTCCGAGAACGCTAGGAAGCCAGGCAAAGACAGCCTAGGAATCAGTCATAGCTTTCTTTTTCCTAAAGTTTTGATCTTCTTTTCATGTCCTTAAACCCTCGCATCTCTAGGAGAAGAAGAGGTTTATCACCTGAGATCAACCCTATTGTTGAAATAGGAAGAAGAAACGTTGTTTTTTCAACTCAACAAGGTACTCTAAGGATAACTTTGTATGATTTAGTCAGTTCGTCTTTCTCTCCCTTACCTATTGTTCACAAGATGGCATTTAGCGGTGGCTCTGGTGGCACTAGAGGTGCTTCTTCATCTCAACCTTCAGCCTCGTCAGTGATTGGTAGCTTGTATAGCCATCAATTCCATGTCCAATCTACCACCAATACTAATAAGGTCATAAATAAGTATGGTCTCTTTCAATTCGAAGAAGATGCCACTACTACTCCATGGCATGTTTCCTCTCCTCTAAATCTAGCACTTGCTACTCGTCCACTTCCAAAATTTAAGGAGCATCTCCCTAGGTTTTCAGGAAATAACACAGTCACTATGAATGAACACTTGGTGGCATTTTCTAATGCCTGACACAACATAGGCTCCAATGACAATAACACTTGTATGTGCTTATTTGTTAATTCCCTTGAAGGGAAAGCAGCAGCAGATTTCTTTGATCTTCCTCCCAAGATTCTTTCCACTTGGGAGGAGTTAGTTTATTGGTTCAAATCTACTTATGGATAGTCTAAGAGCCCAGTCGAACAATTACGCGAGTATAATAACATTGTGTATAAATATAGTGAGACTATCAAGTCTTTCAACTTACGTTTCACCAAGTTATATAACCAAATTCCCGAACTTATTCGCCCTTAGAACTAAGCCGCTTTTATGCATTACTATAATTCTCTACCTTCGCCCTACCATCATAGGCTTGAAGAAAAATCAATTGATAACCTCAGTTCCACTCTGCATACTTGTCTAGAGTATGAAGAACAACTTGAAATAATAGGGCTTCCCAAGGGAGACTCGGTTAAATAAACGGACATGTACGCCCTCTTACAGCTTGTACAAGACATGAATAATTGAATGATAGCATATGAGAGAAAGGGAAATGTCCCTTCACTTACCCCTGGGGCCTCTTCGTCTTCTTCACCACCCTTTAGGAATCCTAATGAAAACAACTTTCAGCCTAAAGCCATCATGCCTCGCAGTTGGTGTAAATTTTACGAGGAACACCATGAGGAAAGTACTTGTGAGGTAAAGAAGAGTGCCAGAGATAAAATATTTGGTAAAAAGCTTGAAACTACTATTGTTGTCCTAGATTTCGCAGAACCATAGGATGTCATGATCATAAACAATAGGAATAAATCATATGCTTCAAAAGGAAAATATGATCCCCCTTGTACTTCTTCTATCCCAATCTCATATTCACCAGCTGCTACTATACAGGTTACTAAAACTCCTGGCAGTCAAGGAACTCCCTCCCCTCTTCCCTCTTCCAAATACAACATTCTCAATAAATTGGATAATATTAAAGCCGATGCTACTCTTTTGGACATGGTTTCCGTCCCTAAGCAACAAAAGCATCTGAAAAATTCCATGGAAGGAAAAGCTTCCATCGTAGCCAATCTCTCTGAAAAGGTAGATGAAAAGGACTCAACTGTAAATAAATTAGGTGTACATAATTTTAGACACCCTATAAAAAAAAACCCATTTTTCGTTTCTGTAAAGATTATGTACAAAATATCCCATTATTGTCTAATTGACAGCAGTTCGGGCCCAAGCATAATGTCGAAAATTATTATGGAAGAGCTAGTATTTTCTTGTACAGATGAAAATTCCAAAAGCATGCTCTCTTATAATAGTTTACAACAATCGACCATAGGTGAGATCAAGGACGTGGCCTTCATTTTGTGCGCGCATCCTAAAATGAGGACAACCCTTAATATTCAGGTAATTGACATGCCAGTGAGTAATTATTCAATCATCTTAGGAAGAGACTGGAAAGCCTTGACAGGTAGATACCTCTCACTCAACGGGACACACTTATTCATTCCTCAAAAAGGGAAGAACATCATAGTCCTAAGGGAGGGAAGAATTTCACCTTATATAGAAAGCATCCCACAGCCTAATGTAAATTGTATCGAGGAGGACCTAGGAGTGTATTCCATCTTTGCAGATGAGGACAACACTGCCTTGGAACAAATCGACCTAGAGGATGGGATGTGGCATATGCACTTTGATGGTTCATGCTCCAATGAAGGAAATGGAGTTGGAATTATCTTGTACTCTCGTGTGGGTAAAATTCAAAACATTTCCTATAGGTTAGAGTTTTCTTGCACAAACAACGTCACTAAATTTGAAGCATTACTGCTAGGCATTGAAAATGCCTATAATTTAGGTTGTGGTCACCTTATAGTTTTTGGGGATTCTTAACTTGTTGTAAACCTTGTACATAAGATATATTCTCCTGGCAACAAGTTAATGAAACGATACACCCAAAATGTTTGGGCGCTTATCTCGAACTTGCTATCTTTCAACATCACTCGTGTTAAAATGGAATTGAACTCAATGGTTGATAGGTTAGTTGTTTTTGCAACCTCTCCTACTCGACAACTTCAGCCACAAAGAACTGATTGCACCTTTCAATCTTTGTATCGTCCTCGTATCCCTGAAAATGTAGAGTCATGGCAGGTCTTCCCTAGTGATGAGAGAATCTGTGCTTTCATACAAAATGAACCTTATAAGCCCAAGGAGATTATATCCATGGAAGACAACAAAATTCTGAAGGGCTTGACTCCTCTAGAAATTTAATTTTCATCAAGTGATGTAGGCAACAAAGAAAAACATAAAGAAGAGGAGTTGAAAAGGAAAGTGGGTGAAACCATTTCCTTGAACATTGGGACACATGATTGTCCAAATAATGTTAAGATAGGTGCCCAATATTCTGATGAAGAAAAATTGAAATTCACTGAGTTACTTCATGAATTTCAAGATATTTTTGCTTGGTCTTATGAGGATCTTTGTGGTTTTGATCATTCTCTTATACAACATTCTATTCCTATCAAGGAGGGCATAAAACTGGTTAGGCAAAAACAAAGACCCATTAACCTTGCACTAGAAGAAACTATTCGGAAGGAGTTGGAAAGATTCTTGAAAGCTGGGATAATTTTCCCTGTAAGTATTATGAGTGGGTTTCCAATTTGGTTCTCGTTCGCAAAACGACTGGTCAGATCAGATTATGCATTGATTTTTGTGCATTGAATAGAGCTATCATAAAATACCATTTTCCTCTCCCTAATATGGAAATGATTTTGCAGCAAGTTGCAGGGTCACCGATGATGTCCTTGACGGTTTTTCTGGTTACAATCAAATCAAGGTAAAAAGGACAGATAAATATAAAACCACTTTTATTACACGTTGGGGCACTTTCTCTTATGAATGTATGCATGTTGGCTTATCTAATGCAGGTACCAATTTACAAATAGCTATGCAAATATATTTTGACGATTTGATTGGCAAAATTATTCAGATTTATCTTGATGACTTAACTGTGTATTCAAAAAACTGATCAGATCATTTTGGTCATCTTAGAAAGGTTCTCATGCGATGTAGGAAATTTGGCATTTCCTTAAATCATTCTAAGTCTATATTCGATGTTACCAAGGGAAATATCCTTGGACACATTGTCTCTTATTCAAGAATAAGCATAGATCCTGAAAGGATTGCTGCTATCCTAAATCTTTTTGCTCCTACTTCCAAAAAGGAGGTTCAAGCCTTTATGGGTATTATCAACTTTGTCTCTAGGTTTGTTCCTGATTTTGATGTAATGGTCAAACCAATTCATAATATTCGTAAGAAAGATCGCTCCTTTTCTTGGATGGATGACGTCGAAAATGCTTTCGTAAGGATCAAGAAGGAAATCAGTTTCACATCAGTTTTGGTGAAGCCGGATTTTGAGAAAGAATTTATTATATAGACTAATGCCACAAAGGACGCAGTTTTTTCTATACTCATGCAATGTGATGACCAAGTTAATGAGAAACCAGTAGCTTACATCAGTCAAAGCTTGTTAGATGATGAATTTAAATATTCTTATATTGAAAAACATGCTTTCTCTCGTGTTAAAGCTGTTGAAAAATTTCGCCACTTTATCTTAGGTAAGCACACTCTGGTAAAAGTCCCTTTACCTGTTGTCAAGTTTTTGCTTTCACGGACTTATCTTTCAGGGAAGATTGCACATTGGCTTGCCAATATCCAGGAGCATGATTTAACTATCGTGACTTCTAAAACCATTAAGGGATGTGACTTATCCCGTCACTTATCTCAGCATGCAGAAGCAAGTGAAGAAATTGATGAACAAAGATAGCTCTCTGTCAGCACTATTTTATATTGACAGTGAAATCCTTCCTATAGTTGAACATCCCTGGTATAAATATCTGGTGTATTACTTGCAAAACCAGAGGTGTCCATTTAGCTTAGATACTCATCAAAGGAGAAGGATCCATCTTGAATCTTCCAAATACGTCATTTTAGGAGACTTCTTGTTTAGGAGATCTGTCAATGGTATGTTACTTCATTATGTGAATAATGAGGAAGCACATAAATTATTACAAGAGACTCATGGATCTTCAAATTATGTTATTCATGTAGGAGGCCATTTTTATGCTAAGACTACTATTTTTAAAATTATCAGGAAAGGGTACTATAGGACTTCAATATTCCGTGATTCTTATAATTTTTCAAGATCTTGTGACAAGTGTCAGAAGTTCGTTGGGAAAGAACGTCTTTCTGCCATGCCTTTAAAACCTGTCCTCCCTGACTTTCCTTTTTCAAAATGGGGTCTGGACTTTATTGGTCCTATTAATCCTCCATCTTCAGCAGGGAAAATTTTTATCTTGACAGCCACAAACTATTTTATGAAATGGAATGAAGTTGTCCCACTTAAGCATTCACGGGATGAGCAGGTGATTTATTTCCTTGAGACTAATGCTTTTTCTAGATTTGGTCTTCCTTTGGAAATTATTACAGACAACGGTCTCGCTTTTATTTCTGTTAAGATGACTCAGTTTCTAGCTAAAGTGGGGGTTAAACATTTTACCTCATCAGCGTATTATCCCCAAGGAAATGGGCAAGTCGAGTCTACTAACAAGAATCTGGTTAGAATTATCAAGAGGATCATTGAAGATAAGCCTCGTCAATGGCACACTATCCTCACTTATGCCCTTTGGGCAAATCGTACTACCACCAAGGTGAGCACTGGTTGCACTCCTTTCTATCTTGTTTATGGTCAAGAACCATTCTGCCTATCGAGCTGGAACTTTCTTATCTAAGGCTGATACTATAGGTTGAAGAATTAAATTCTTCCAATACCTCTCAAAGAATGAATGCACTCTTCGATTTAGAGGAACAAAGGACGTTTTCCTTGGACAACATAAAGAGAAGACAGCAAATTGTTAAAAGATATTTCAATAAAAGTGCCAAAGTTGTCAAATTTAAGGTTAATGAGAAGGTCTTGTTGTGGGATTCAACTCATGCTAATAGAGGAAGGCATTCAAAGTTCCAAAAGTTATATTTGGGTCCTTTTAAGATCGCTTTTTTCCTCGGCACAAATTCCTATATCCTAAACGACTTGGAAGAGCGATTGTTTTCCTATAGCACCAACGGTTCCCACTTAAAACACTATGTGGAACCAACTTGAAAGTTTAAATGTTGTATGGAATTTTTTTTGTATTATAGTTTTGTTTTATTGCTTTGATTTTACTTTGTTGTTATTTCTTTTTGTTGTTTATTTCTTTATTGACTTCTTTTCTTGTCAGAAATAAACTTGTTGGATCATTTTTGCCACAATGACGCTATTCTGATAGTATTTTTAATCAATAAAAACCAAGTTACACAGCTTTCATGATGTTC
>ML779082.1:486481-500209 GCA_009831015.1 Picea engelmannii | reverse complement strand
GCTTCTCTTCTACTGGCTTCTTCTACCTTGCAATCTTACTTATTTATACTTTTACAATAAGTCCTAATCATGGGTAAACCCATGGGCCGACATTCCATAACCCATTACAAAAACCCTAAGGAACCCCTTGTTGGGTCCACAAAGCCCATAAAAACGGTGATATCCATGATCTCAACTCTGCCTGGGCACTCCTTCCTTGATCATTGTGTTGAAGTCCAAAAAGTGGTCAATCCTGACCAAGATTTCCTCAAAACTTGGTTGAGGGCCAACAGGCCCCCAACACTCACCTGTGACTCATCCTGAGTCACTCGGGTCTGGGAAACGCTGCTTTGAAGGCCTCGAGCTTCACTCGATTTTCCTCGACTTGTTGCTTCACCTGGGCCTTCTACTCAACAAGTTATTGGATCATTTTCTCTGTAACGGGCCCTTCCAGACATTGTTCCACTGATGTAACCACCTGATCCAATTGCGAGCCTTGTCCTTCAATCTCTTCAAACACCTTGCAAGCTTCATCCTGCACAAGTTGTTGCTTCTGTGCAACTTCCATTACCCTGCTCTAGATGGAAATAATTTGTTGTTGTACCACACAGTGCTCCTGAGATCTCTTCATTCTTTCTACCGCAGTGAGTAGCTTCATCTGCGCCTGAAATGTCAGTGCCTGCTACTACACCTCCTGTAACTACGCTTCTAGTTTTCTTAGCTCTGGATCTTCTGTGAGGCATTCATAAGTCTACACGCTTATGTCGCTCAGTTGCATGCATTCTTAGGCGAGGGCTTTGATCCTTCCAATTGTTTTCTTAGTGGCTTCCTCCCTCTGATCACGCACTTCCTGCGGAGTGCTTGGTACTGCTTGCATCTCCAACTATGTTATCCTCGCTTGAATTTGTTGGATGGCCTCAGCAAGATTCACCACTTGAACCTCGACTGACTCATGTTCCTCTTGTGCCAAGCCTGGCATAGAGCGAAGTGCTTTGCTTTCCGCTTCTTTAACCGCAAACTGCTCTGCAAGAAGCTAGTCCTTTTCTCTCTGTATCTTCGCTTTGTCTTCCTTGAGCATCGCCTAAAACTCATCTTTCTCATTTTCATAAGGGGTTACATAGTACCGTGCAACTCATAGTTTCTCTAAGACTTCCTCTTTCTCTTTCTTCAGGGCTTATGTGGCCTTCTCCTTTTCTTCTTGGACTCTCTGAAGTCGAGCCTCTGTTGCATCTACTAATATTCTCAATTGGGCGGGCTCATCCCCCAATTCTGTAGTCTTCGACGAGGAAGGCGCAGTAGGTACTACGCGAATCAATTGAATATCTCATTGTATCTCCTTCAGCTCCTTTTCAACCCTTTCATACAACTCTTCCTACTTCACTCCATATCTCTATAAGAGATCTTCAGACGCATCCTCCATCGCTCCGCAGACTAGACTGATATCATCTTCTATGAGCGTGGCCTCTAATTGGGACTTACTGGCATGGATCTTCTTTCTTGTTGAAGTTTTCTGCAGAGAAACCTTCCTCTTCTACGTAGTTTCAGTAGGGGGATCTCTCTGCGATGTAGCTTCACCTTCTCCTTTATTTTATCCTTCTTCCCCTTCTCCTTGTCCATCTACTTGGTCTTCTCCTCCTCTTCCTCCTCCTGAAGGTGAGCCAAATCCACTTTCTTCCGAGGCGTTGTCCTCCTCATCAGTCTCTATATTTTTAAATTCTTCCTTTTTCTTCTTCTTCTTCGCACTAGATTGTCCTACATGCTCGAACCGGGTGACCAAGGGGCTTCCTATGATGTCAGCGTCGGAGAGTTCGGCATCAGCGATAGGGGTCTGAAATTCTTTTGCCCATTCCTTCGTGATATAATCCATGTCTTTGTATGTCGGCTTGTAGTAAGATTGTAGCTCCTCCTTGCTCTCATCTCTACATGCAGTTATATATATATAATGTGGATCTGCGTGGAACTTGGCTATCGGTCTATACTGGTGTAAGGTGTGCGGTGTCATGTGTGGGAACGACTCAATGGAAACCTTTAGTTTTTGATAGTACACATGGAACACAACGTTCGACTGCCATTGCTTCGACAAGTCGTTGGTGTACCACAAGGTTGAGAACCTCACGTCCAACGGCTCCGACGGTTCAATCTCCGGGAAGGTGGCTCCTTCCTACATTTTCCAAGCAACAAATGCAATCAATACGAGTAGCCAGCTAAAGTGGAACTCGTATCTCTGATCTTGAGCTTCGCGACAGTATTTCTCGAGCTCGTTGATGAGGTAACTCACCCAATTCATCTACATTCCCTCCACACATTTTCTTGTGAGGTCCACTACAAACCCGGTGACCTGCATGGGGTGATTCTTTCTTACAAGCTTGACAGCTATGAGTTGGAAAGTGAGGTGCACTGCGCCATCCTGGATAGAGACTACCTTATAGCCTTGCTTTCCCTTCTCAACTTCATCGTATTCCTCCTTGATGCGCTATGCCAAGGAGTGATCTAAGGTATTCCCTGGGTAAAACTGTTGAGGGTCAAGTTCCTGCATGCTCAATCCTATAACTCGGTGGATTAGCATCGGATCCACAGTAATCTTCCTGTCGGGCCATAGGTATCTGCCATGGTAGCACGACAGGAGGACTTTAACGCAAGTGCTAACCTCCTGGTGTCGTTCAAAATGAGGGATCTTCATCACGTTAAGTATCGTGGACTGTGCTAGCTCCTTAATCCATGGTTGGGAGACCAGGCGAGGCTTCTTCCCAGTGGTCTTCGTCAAATATTTATGGGACACGAGCGTGGTGTAGTTCTTTATGTCGTCGAGATTGAAATCATTGTTCTTCAGTAATGGGATTTGTCCCAACTGACTCCCAACTACATGTATTCCTTTCAGGATGTACGTGGTGATCAAATTGTACTTGAAATCCCATGGGATTTTGTCGCAGATAACCGCGACATCCAAAGGTGGGATATAGTCTGGTAAGATCAACGGGATCTGCTTCGCATTATCCAAATCGCCTCGATGCTTACTTCACTTCTCAGTAGCACAGTTGACATGGCCCAAGATTTGTCCAGTCGAAGGGGAAGACTGAATTCCCCTGGTCGACGACACTTGTACTCCTTCAGACATAGCTTTATCATCCATAAACTTCTTAAGAACCTCCTCGACAAACTTCTCTAGCTCAGTGAGTTTCACCAACATTCTCACTATTAAATAGGCAGGTCGGGGTAGGCGAACGAATAAAGGGGGTAAACAATAGATGGTGAGGTTTGATAGCACATCTCGACACTCAATCACTTCTCTTCTTGTCTCAGATAATCATGGGTAGCAAAAAGTGGTCTCGACGCAGCGTCCGACGGGTTAAATAAGCGAGCGTCATAACGGATTCTTCCAAGGGGCAGGCATGCTTCGATCAATGCGAATATATCCGTTATGGCGCGATCTCAACGTCCAAAACGCGGTCTATTCTCCCATAAAAGTGTTTCCTAGTCGTTCTAGAGCATTGTTATAATGGTTGAGGCGCCTTCGACGGTCATATAGCTTCGCCTGGGCGAAGTCCCATTCTCCGCGGTTCTGCTATTCCGACGAGGTTCAAATCCTGCAAACCTGCCTCATGCGAAGTCTTCCATTTTCTCTTTGTAACTTCTTGTAGATTTTCGAACTTGGATTTCTTCTTACCGAGCTTCCTTGACTTCTTTCCTATGATATGAGTCTCCCTAACTATTTCTAGATTTCTCTTTCCATTCTTATTCTTATCTTCTCCTGGCATAGTGACTTCGCATTGTTGATGTGCTTCCAAGGGGTTTCTTTCTTGCATGGATAGGTCCTTCAAATCGTCTTGCGTTCTTTCAACTTTGACAGGTAACTCTCTTGCCTTCTGCTGCTTTGACTTAAATTCTCGTTCTTCTATAAGTCGATTTATTTTTCTAGCTATGAAATCCATTAGCTCTTTCTTTTTCTTTTCTGTAGATTCTTCCTATGCTTTCCTTCTGATCTGATCTTTTTCAATCCAAGTCTTTTCTAACAAAAGTGGGAAAGGGGCGTTGTTCTCAACAAACTTAATGACTTCAAATTCCTTTTCAGTCGATGTTCCATGAATGATAACAGGTACATTAGTAACTCTTCCATATAGGGTTATCATCTTTCCTTTAAACAAGCCTATCCTTCCCAATGAAAGTTTTGTAGTAGGCTTTCCCAAAATTTCCCAAGTGCCTTCTATCATAATATTCACTTGTGTTTCTTCATCCAAGACGCAGTCTATGTCGAAGTCTCCTATTCTTGCATGTATTTGTTGTTTTTCTTCCAAGATCTCTGGTAAATTGACATCTTTGTGATCATTCATCATTTATTTCAACTGCACTAATGTACTCTGAACTTCCTCTGACCTGTTCTCTTTCTGATTCTCTAACATATTCTTATTCTCTTGACTTTCTTCATAGTTCTCTTGTCTCATGTTCATCTTTTCAACTTTAGCAATCATCCTTGGACAATCCTCAACCTTATGACCCACAGTTTTACAACAAAGACAAATAGGACATGTACCAGGGCATTCCTTAGCAAGATGTCCCAGTCTTCTACATTTATAACATAGTTTCAATCCTCTCTTTCTTCTATTTTTTCCCCAACCTCTCATGTACTGCGCACTAGGATCACAGTGCTGGTCCTGCAATCTGCAAAAACAAAATCTAGGTTCCTGCATCCACTTATTAGTCCAAAAAGTCTTTATATGCATAGGAATAACATATATTTCTCTATTTCTATCAAATTTATTCATATCAACTCTTTCTGCCAACTGTACTCTAGCTTTCAGACTAGGACAGAATCTATTAAACATACCTAAATTCATGCTTTCGAAATAAAAAAATTCACTTATCTTACCCTATAAAAGCACAAATCTTTACCTCTTTTAAGATATTACCTCTTGTCTTCAGAAAAACTTACTCTCTTGGCACAAAGCTTCGCAAGTCAAGTAGATTATTGCGCACTACAGTAGTAGATCTATGCACAGAGCTTTTCTTTTCTTTACTTCAGTTCCTAGCAATCACAGTTTCAGGTCCCGGCAACGGAACCATTTGTTGCCACAAGGGCAGACCCAGGGTTCAACACTTCAATAGTGCACCAACAAAACCCTAACTACCGGCCCTTTTGGCAACACCTGCGAAGCAGACAAAGTCTCACCCAAGGTAGAGGCAGGGGGGGTTACAAGACTCAGGTGTCTGTAACCAATCTAGGACACAGATTTGTGATTATAACACTCCAAAAAGTACTTTAACAACACTTAGAAGATGATATGCATTAGTTCATTAGCCTTTATTAACATCGCAAAACAAACCCTACTATAGATCAGTGCAGTGACAACAAAGAGTATGTACTTCAACCACTTAGCACACAGCACAGAGTTAGATCTAATATTCATTCATCCTTAACACATGTGAAGCACTAAGCAACATCAAATCTATCCATCATACATAATAAAAGCACTAAGAAGATAAATGATAAACACAACACAAAGCACATCAAAGACACAAGATATATGTGGTTCACCCCAGTGTGGGGCTACGTCCACCAATTGCTTCTTCTTATTTATTATTCTTCAATCTCTTATATTCATCCACTCTTGTGCACTAAACCATAGAGCCAAGCTTCATCGAGGATAGGATATTTGTGCACTGAGCACCAGATCCTCCTTCCCAAAATCAGGTCAAGGCACAAAGCCAACTCCTCTATCCAGCACAGAGCACACATAACTACTTTCACTTAGCTACTTAGACTTTGTTTCCTAAGTCTCTTACATCACTTCTCTTCTAGTGGCTTCTTCTACCTTACAATCTTACTTATTTATACTTTTACAATAAGTCCTAATCATGGGTAAACCCATGGGCCAACATCCCATAACCCATTACAAAAACCCTAAGGAACCCCTTGTTGGGTCCACAAAGCCCATAAAACAAGTGAGATTCGTTATCTCAGCTCCGCATGGGCGCTCCTTCCTCGATCACTGCGTCGAAGTCCAAAAATTGGTCAATCATGACCAAGATTTCCTCAAAACTTGGTCGAGGGCCAACATGTGACTTGGTTACTTTTTCTTTTGATCTCCACATTTACTTTCTGTAATCTGTATATTTTCATAAAATTATATAAAAATTTCATATTTTGCAACAATATTTTTTATTTAAAAAATCAGCCTAAGACCTTGTAGTTAATACTTGTGGATTTGGAAATACTTTTTGAGGCTATAAAACATAGGGTGATATTCCCGACTATCTTGTCTTAGCCAGGCAGGATTCGAAAATGCTTGAGTAAGGTAAATTATATTTTTTCCTCAACAACAATGTTTGGTTACATTTTCAGAATGAGTTCCTTACATGGCCCCATCAAAAGCTCTGCCCACTTCACTATGGGCCTTACACTATCACCAAGGTTGTGGATAGAAATGCTTTTGAGCTCAAGACTCCACCCTTCCTTGGCTTGCACCCAGTGTTCAATCTGGACCTCCTTCAACCATATTTTCCACCATTATTGGTCACATCATATATTGCAGAACAGTTGACACCAACAAAGCTCAACCTTGACTGCATGGAACAGGCATCCACTAATAATATAGTGGACACACAGATCAAGGGCACTCACCAATAGAGGATCCAGCTTTATCGGGTTGTCAAGGCAAGACAGCTCCTACACGAAGGCATGTGACTCACCCGAGTCCAAATTCAGTAGACATTTCCTCACCTGATGGGGGAACTCAATGCAATGGTGACCATTGCTTCCTAAGGGGGGAGGATTGATCCAGGTGGATATTGGTGGCCACCCACCTATTCCAACTAGCTCATCTTGATAGTTTTTAGTTCATCACGTTCTTATGTACTTATTTGTAATTGTGGGTTCTACACTTTCGGTACTGTCTGAATCCCTACACATATTCTAGGTGGATATTGGTGGCCTCCCACCTAATCCAATTGGCTTATTTTTTATGTTGTCATGTCAGCACATCTTCATGTACTTTCAGGACCATTTTGGATCCCTAAACAATGTTTTTTTGGATCACCCCAATCAAATTGTATATGGATTCTTAGTTTGATAGTGTAATGTGTAGTTCTCGAAAAGACCTTTCCAATGGGCTATCACGCACCTAAAACGGAGGTCGTATGCAAAAGTTATGACACCGAGAAGTTGAGGTACCAACTTACCCATAGGGGCCCACATAAATTTTGGCGTTTCATATCCTAGGGTTAGGTTTTTGGATGTCTAGGGTTTTGGAATTCACGAGTAATGTTAAAAATGCCTCTGGAGTCTCATTGTAATCATTCTACTCATACATATGTATGTAGCAGCCACATCTCTTCTCATAGATAGCTACCACCATTCAAGCAAGTTGTTTCAGTTTTGCAGTTTTACAGTTTCAACCTATTTCATTTATTCAATAGAATTTATTGTTCACTGGATATATGTTGTTATCTCTATGTTTTGTATTCAGTCTGTTATTCATTTCATTCCGCTCATAAATCTGGATCATTAAAATCTCAGGAGAAATAGCGATGAACAGATCAGAAAGAAGAGCACTGAAACCCTTCAAGAATCGTAAGGAAACTCTGTTACAGTTGGAAAATATGTCACCCATCAAATCGAGGTGAAGTCAGAGGTTGGGAAGGATTAAATCTCAACAGTCATATCTAGAGCAGTAGCATTATGGACAGTTGGATCAAGCTAGAATCATAGATAGAGAGGGATTGAATAAGAACCATCAAATTGCATGGAGGAAATTCAAGTGAGATCTCAACCGTTGGATCAAGCAGTGGATAAATAACTTCGTCACTTCTCCACTTTGACGATTATGATAACTAAGTTAAAATGTGTCAAAATCATGAAGTAACGCCAACCGTCAATCAGGAAGGAACTTTGGGAAAGATCTGGGTCGTTAGATCAATATTGGACCTTAGATTAAATCTCAATCGTCGATGATGAAGTGGAAGGATAGGATAAGCAGGGCCAAAGGCATGAAGTCTCGAAGAAAATAATGATCGACCAATAGCAAGGTAAATCAACATTTTTTGGGTTATTCGGATCGAGAAAGAGTGCATTAGATAAATACAAAGTAGGTCTGAAGCAGGACTAAACCAACGGTGGAGATTAACTCAGGGTGATCCTGATTCATGAATTTGGAAGTAACACGTGACGACTATTGATTTATGTTCGGAGGAAGGTATTTGGAGTCCAGTAGAGAAGATTTTTTATAACACTCTAAAATCGGAGTATCGAAAAAAAATATTCCTCATTGATACCCTTTATTCGATGTCCAGAAATGTCATAACATTTGGCGACTATTAATTTATGTTCGGAGGAAGGTATTCGGAGTCCAATGGAGAAGAGTTGTTTTAACACTCTGAAATCGGAGTATCGAAATAGAATATTCCTCATTGATACCCTTTATTTGATGTCCAGAAAGGTCATAACACGTGGCGACTATTAATTGGTGTTCGGAGGAAAGTGTTCAGAGTCCAGTGGAGAAGAGTTGTTATAACACTCTGAAATCAAACTATCAAAAAAAAGAATATTCCATTCGATACCATCCATTCGGAGAGCTGAAGAATGTGGAAGTGGCATCCCTCCAAAGACAAAGAATTGAAGAATATTCCTATTGAGCTAAGACAAGACACGTAGTAAGACAAATATGACACATGGCCCAATCAACAGATGACAAGTGTCAAGGTCTAGTTGGCACATTTGGTATACAAAAGTCACGAATCAAGGTGACACGTGGCATCCACTCAGCAAGTACCACGTCCACAATGACATCAGCAAGCCACTTCACTACGAGATAACTAACTTTGGGAATATCTAAGCTTCTTCAATCGGCTAATCGTCGAAGGCCAGAATCATGAAGTAGCAATAACCATTGATCTACTTTGGGATCATTATTGACCATTGATTAAATGTAATGGAAGGACAAATTAAGTGTGAATCACGAAGTAATCACTTTTTGGGGGAAACTTTCCTTTGAACACAATGGCTAACGCTCAAACCCAAACTCAAACTCAAAGTCAAAATCAAAATCAATGGGCGTCCAAACTCTTCAATCCATTGAACATGACAGGCATTCTAGGAAATCCTCGGTATATGCCCACAAAATATGAAAAATGGCTACCTAAATTCATTGGTAATGATGTGGTTAGTGTTGAGGACCATATGAGTAATTTCTAGGCCTTCTTACAACTCCATCCTATCAGTGATGACGATGAAGACCTGGAAATGAAACTTTTCTCTGCCACTCTTCAAGATGGTGCCAAAAGATGGTATGATGGTCTCGATACTAGTATTACATCTATGGATCAATTAGAAGAAGTATTTCTTAAGAGATGGAGTGTCAAAGAGGATCCTAACTTGTTGCTAGCAAGACTTAATGACATCAGAAAAAATGAGAATGAAACCGTCAAGGAATCCCATGCCAAGTTTGAGAGACTTTTACAACAAGTCCCTAAAAGCCACCACCCTGGGAATGATTTTCTCCTTTTCCTGTACACCAAGGCGTTCTCAGGATAAATGGGTTTCTTGATTAGGGACAAGGATCCAAGGACAATCCAAGAGGTTCATGAGATTTATACAAAGATTGAGAATAACTTGTCCTCATCCAAGGTTGAATCTTTCTCAACTCCACGAGTTAAGATTGATGCCAAGACCAAAGTTGTGCACAATGTTGAGGCCACCTCAGATATTGTTGTTTCTTTGGAAAAACTTCAAGGAACTGTAGAAAGCATTGTGAAAAATCAAGAAATGATGATGAATAGAATTATCAATTTAGAAAGATCCCAACAACAAGCTCCCATAATTCCTTACAAGGGGAAATTTCAAAAGAATGGCCAAGGGTTCAAGCCACGAAGTGACCAGGATGTCCCTAACCCCCTCGCTCCTACAAATGTTGTAGAAGAGAATCTGTGGTGTTTTTAATGCCGAGAATCACATTGGGAGCATGAGTGTCCTTTAAATGGTAGGTATTTTGATCAAGTGAACATCATGAGCCATGTTCTTGCTGAAGAACCACAATTTTTCCTTAATATCACCCTTGAATAGCATGACAAAGGCATGAAGGAGGCATCTAGAAGGGCTAGGATGGAATTTCTAAATAACCTTGATGAAGAGTCTAGGTAGAAGTTGAAAAAACAAGAGTTGCAATTTTATACCAGACAGAAGTGAATGCCTCAACCTCCTCCCACTGACCCTAAGGCTTCATAGTAGAAACTTCATCTTCAACCTATGAACAGTCTCCTCCCTAAGTCAACACCCAAGGCTAGCAATGTTGACTTAAATTTTTACCTAGAAGGTGCCTTGGAAAAAATGCATGTAACAATGCCCCTGAAAGAGATCATTAAGGTTCCTTCCATGAAAAATAGGTTTGAGAGATTTTTCAAGGCATCGGTTTAACCAGCAGATACCCCTATTATGTTGCAAGAAGATCATTTGAGGGTACAATATGATGGCCACTCACCTTTCTTCATGTCATTACAAATGAATAACTACATGCTTGACTCAGGAGCAGGTGCCAATATGATGTCCTTAAAGGTTATGGAACAACTATGTTTGAAGACCACGTGACCTTATAGGAATGTGTTTGGATTTGAGTCTAGGGCCATACCTACCCATGGAGTAGTTGAAAATGTGAAAGTACACCCTGCTAAGTTTCTTGAGAGGGTTATCCAAATTGATATCGTGGTGGTTGATGTCCCTGATGTATGGGGAATTATTTTATCTAGAAAGTTTACCGCAATGTTTGGAGGTATGTTGGAGATGGATTTAACCTATATAAACTTGCCCATGAAAGATGGAACTATTTCACACTTACCCAACATGCCAGTGGCCTAGGTTCATGAGCAAGAGATTGATGTTGAACCTAAGACTAATGAGGTACATGAACCAATGAAAGAAACTCTTCCCACTTTTTCTCCAAATGATTTTCCTTTCGCTAAAGAGGAAGACTTTGATTAAATACAATGGCCAAAGAAAGAAGAATATCAGCAACCACTTGTTAAGCACAAGGACAAAGAGGTTGGCTCCGTCAAAGTACTCAAGAAGGAAGGCAAAGACCTATTGATTAAATTGATCTAGGAAGAAGTCCTTACAGCAGAATCCCACCCTCCTCCCTCAAGACAATATACTAGAATGATACAAGAACCGATAAATCTTAAAGTGAAAGAATACTGAGAGGGAGACATGGTGTTGATGTGGGATACAAATATGGGTGAGCCTAACAACATTAAAGGATTCACAGAGTTTTGGCTTGGACCCTTCAAGATCAAAATGAGGTCTGTCAATGATTCCTACTACTTGTCCACGCTAGAAGGGAGGGAACTTCGATGACCAGTTAGTGGTCACCTCCTCAAGCCCCACCATGGGGGAGAGACTTGACCTCATAAGTAAGTACAGGTAAGTGTAGGTAAGTAGGCATTTGCATTTATTGCATATACCATGCATATCATGTTAGTGTAGCTATAGTTTTATTTTCATATTGCTTTATTCCATTTGTATATATTATGTGTTCATGATTATATGTTATATTAGGAATGTTTATTTCTATATGTCTTTTTCATTTTGATTTTATCTTATATGGACAAAGGGTGATATCACTGTCACATGCCCACTACGAAAATTAAAACTTTTCACCCCTTCTCTTCTTTATCCGAAGAATAGAATTCCCCAAGTCCCTATGGGACCTGATACAGGCCCTGCCATCCCTTCAATGCACTCATCTGATCGGATGTTATGGCCACAGGCCTAACCAATATGGCGTCCTTTCGCTCTTCGCGCGACACTACGTTACTAGAGCATCTAGTTTTTCAACTATAATAAACCCCGAAAGTCAGCGATGGTTTGACTTCCTTTTCGCACTTCTTGCATCTCACCACCTCGCGAGTTGGGGTGTCGAGCCTTCGTACTCCTACCTCGTGAATCTCTGAGACGAAAAAGTCAACAATGGTTTGACTTCCTTTTCGCACTTCTCGCAACTCACCACTTCGCGAGTTGTAGCATCAAATCTTGGCACCTTCCCTTCATGAACCCCCGAGAAGCGATATTTAATTTTCATGCTCGCGTTCTCGCTACTTGCGACTTCACAAGTCCAAGGGTTGAGCTCTCATGCTCTTATCCTGCGAATCCCCGAGACGCGAGAAGTCAACGGAGCGTTGACTCCCTTCTCTAGGCGACGCGAGTCCACCCGTCAATCACGCGAGCCCCACCTTGAAGTTCTGCCACGTGTTCTCTCGTGCTCGACTCTCAACACTTCGCTACTCGTGAAGTCGTAAATGACTCCTTTCAACCTCCGAACCCCGGAACGTGCGATAGGTGATGGGGTTCCTGATCCAACGGTCCTCTCGTTCTCTAGATCCAATGGTCGTCTCCGCTCCTCGCGACTTCGCCACTCGCGACTTGGAGCACCCAGCCTTTGGGCTCTTACCTTGCGAACCTCTGAGTTCGCAAGATCCCTGGATCTCTGCCACCTGTCCTCCTCGGATGGATGGTCCTGATCCTCTCGCGACTTCGTGGGTTGAGGCACCCAACCCTAACTGTCTTGCAACTCTGCAAGATCCAATGGTTATTGGTTGTTTTCCACTTCTATCTCGAAGTGTCTCTGTCGTCCGTTTCTTATCTCTTCTGCGCGCGTTTGGACGTACATTTTTGACGACCCAGATCTATTTCACTCCAGCTAATCTAACGGCAGTTGTAGCTCTTCCTTGAGCATGCACTTCTCTTTCTTCTCCTTGGAAGATTTCTTAAGTATCAAAGGTTTCGGATTTTGCTTCTCCTCTGCGACCTTCGCAGCTATGGCTCCGTGCACAAAACGGCACTACCCCTCCCGGGCTTCTCTAATCTGAAGCCGTGAAAGATTTCCTCGACCTCTGTGAATTCCTATAGGGTCTGTGCATCTGACCAGGTGTTATCTGTCCTGAGCTTCGTCAACTATGAGGGTCTTGGGAGCTTTGCACTCTTTCTCCCAGGTTTGACTCTTAAAAGAGTCTTCAGCACATCCATTGCTCTCCTTCATCAAGTCTAGGACTTGAGTGGGTCTCGGTCTCTACTTGCTTTACATGGAGCCTATCCATAACTGCACTACCTCTCCTAAGTTATGCCTTTAACGCTACTTGTGAAATCAAAGAAAAGGGGTTGAAGCATTTAACGCCCCCTCTTCTCCTTCCAATCTAACGGTCGTGAGTGACCGCATATCTTTCAACAGGATCTCAACCGTCAAACAATACTTATCCCTACACAGCCATCTCGAGATTTCAAGAGGATCGTTCCTCCTCGTGCAGGGTTACTAAGGCCTTGTGCCTTCACATCCTCTTTCCAGGTTCTTGATGGACTTTTCAAGGAGGGTATCTCTATGGGGAGGTTTACCCAGGGTACTATCTGAGGTAGATAAGGGTGTCTCTCTCTCGAGAACGAGAAGTGAAGTCTTAATTAGATCAGTATGCATATAAATAGAAATTTATGAAAACATAAGCCATACGTAGTCTTTCCATTATAAACATGCAACTACCAGTACTGATCAAAACACCATACAGACATTCTTGCACTGAAATCATTCACAATTTCACAGCTTATGAGCATAAAATCAGAATATATATATATATATATATATATATTTCAAGATACCAGAGACAAAACACTTATCAGAAAAACACCAGAGGTGATGCAACTGCTGAGAGGGGTGCTCATTTCCACCCAACCGTAGGCTCAGCGACTCCCAACAGATTTACCACTAGCCACCCCCGAGCTGA
>ML779082.1:415611-468471 GCA_009831015.1 Picea engelmannii | reverse complement strand
GAGACAGGTTTTTGGATCCCTTGAAGGGTCATCCTTTTTCCTTCTTTGCTCACACATTCTAAGGTTTTATGGTAACAGTCCAATCTAGCTTTATGGGCGGCTAGCCAGTCCATACCAATCAACAGATCGTACGATCCGAGGGGTAATACGTTAAGGGTTTCTTGGGTGGGAAATTCACCCAACCTCAATTGGCAGGCTGGTATGACCTCTGCTACCCTTCTTTTGGTGCCAGTGGATAACTGTACCAACCATGGCTTGGTTTGTTTTTGTGGCTGTAGTTTACACTTATCAACAGCTTTGGGGGCTATATAACTCAAATTTGAACCAGGGTCAATCAAAAAAGACACTAGATGGTTGGAAATCATACCTTCTATTTCCACTACTGAAGCTTGGTGATCGGCTTGGTTATTATCCAAGGTTGCATACATTTGTGGCACACTCTTGGCCACATCAATGATGGTAGTAGCTTCTTGTATGTTATAAATTCTCTGACTATTCTGTTGTCGGTGTGGGCAATCTCTCAGGATATGTTCTTCTCCGCAACCCCAGCATTTCAAAGGTTCTCTCTTTGGATTATCAGTCTTCACTGATATTGATCCAGAAGTTTTATTTCCGCTCAAGGCGGGAAAATTCTGCTGGTGTACACTCCGGGCTGGGAAGCTCATTCTTGGGTTCTTAAATCCTGGGCATTTAATCCCCTTTTTCTGAAACCTTGAACTACTCTTTGGTTTCCGTCCTTCACGAGGTTCTACTTGATGTCCATACTGTTCCTGACAATATGTTGTCTTTCGAATAGTGCCTTCTAGGGTCTTTGGCTCATCAAATTCAATTCTGTTCTGGTAGTCTTTGGGTAGCCCACTGATGAAGCGCTGCACCTTTTCCTTTTCTTCTTTTATATAAGGCACATATCTCAACAAGTCGAGGAATTTATTGACATATTCCTCTATAGTGAGTTGCCCCAATTTGAGTTCATAAAACTCTTTTGTCTTCTCGTCAAAATATTTTTCCGACAAACACTTCTTCCGGAAGTATTTCTGAAACTGTTTCTAGGACAATTCCTCTTCGCGAACCCCTTTCACATTCTTAAGGTCTTCCCACCAAATGGAAGCCTTTCCGTTCAAATTGAAGGTGGTTACTCGAGCCTTCAAATTTTCTGAAAAATCATGGACTCTAGAATATTTCTTTAGTCCAAGCAGCCAGGCCTCTGCTTCCTCTCCCTTCTTTATCTCGCCATCGAAGGAGGGTGGTTTGGCCTTTCTGAATTCCTCAAATTTATGACCCTTGGAAGTCTTTTGCTTCTTTTGTTTTCTTCAAGAATAGGAACTAATTCTGCTGCTGGAAGAGTCTTCTGAATCGCCAGCATCCTTCTTTCGTCAGACTCTTCGTCTCTATTGTGGGAGCCCTCTCCCACCTCTTGATGAGTCACCATTCTCTGCGTCTGCAAATTCCCGTGGCTGATTGCCCGCTTGAGTGCAAAAGACAAACGTTGGTTGTTAGTCAATAGTTAGATACATTTTTATAACCCGCGCAAAAATTCATAATTCTTTCACATGCATACACAGTCGGGTTCTTATTTTCAAACTTTGATCCTTTGAATATAAAAGGGTTTAAGGTAGAGGGTTACTCCTCTTAGGAGTGTTCCGAACGGATCTTCTGCGCAACTCGTTCATGAGCCCAAACAGGCCGAGTGTTGTAACCATGCTCTGATACCAATTTGTCACATACCCACTACGAAAATTAAAACTTTTCGCCCCTTCTCTTCTTTATCCGAAGAATAGAATTCCCCGAGTCCCTATGGGCCCTGATACAGGCCCTGCCATCCCTTGAACGCACTCATCTAATCGGCGGTTATGGCCACAGGCCTAACCAGTATGGTGTCCTTTTTCTCTTCGCGTGACACGGCCCTACTAGAGCGTCGAGTTTTTTTACTCTAATAAACCCCGAAAGTCAACGATGGTTTTACTTCATTTTCACACTTCTCGCATATCGCCACCTCGCGAGTTGGGGCGTCGAGCCTTCGTACTCCTACCTCATGAATCTCTGAGACGCGAAAGTCAGCGATGGTTTGACTTCCTTTTCGCACTTCTTGCAACTCGCCACTTCGTGAGTTGTAGCATCAAATCTTGGCACCTTCCCTTCACGAACCCACGAGAAGCGATATTTAATTTTCCCACTCATGTTCTCGCTACTCACGACTTCACAAGTCCAAGGGTTGAGCTCTCATTCTCTTATCCTGCGAATCCCCAAGATGCGATAAGTCAACGGAGTGTTGACTCCCTTCTCCAGGCGACGTGTGTCCACCTATCAATCACGCGGGCCCCACCTTGAAGGTCTGCCACGTGTTCTCTCGTGCTCGGCTCTCGGCACTTCGCTACTCGTGAAATCGTAAACGACTCCTTTCAACCTCCGAACCCTCGAACGCGCGATAGGTGATGGGGTTCCTGATCCAACGGTCCTCCTGTTCTCTGGATCCAACAGTTGTCTCCGCTCCTCGCAACTTCGCCACTCGCAACTTGGAGCACCCAACCTTTGGGCTCTTACCTTGCGAACCTCTGAGTTCGCGAGATCCCTGGATCTCTGCCACCTGTCCTCCTCGGATGGACGGTCCTGATCCTCTCGTGACTTCGTGGGTTGAGGCACCCAACCCTAACCATCTTGCAACTCTACAAGATCCAATGGTTATCGGTTGTTCACCACTTCTATCTCGAAGTGTCTCTGTCGTTCGTTTCTTCTCTCTTCTGCACGCGTTTGGATGTACATTTTCGATGACCCGGATCTATTTCTCTCCAGCTTATCTAACGGCAGTTGTAGCTCTTCCTCGAGCATGCACTTCTCTTTCTTCTCCTTGGAAGATTTCTTAAGTATCAAAGGTTTTGGCCCTTGCTTCTCCTCTGCGGCCTTCGCAACTATGGCTCCATGCACAAAACGGCACTACCCCTCCCGGGCTTCTCTACTCTGAAGCTGTGAAAGATTTCCTCAACCTCTGTGAATTCCTGCAGGGTCTGTGCATCTGACCATGTGCTATCTGTCCTAAGCTTCGTCAACTATGAGGGTCTTGGGAGCTTTGTGCTCTTTCTCCTAGGTTTGACTCTTAAAAGAGTCTTCAGCACATCTATTGCTCTCCTTCATCAAGTCTAGGACTTGAGTGGGTCTCAGTCTCTACTTGATTTACAGGGAGCCTGTGCATAACTGCACTACCTCTCCTGAGTTATGCCTTTAACGCTACTTGTGAAATCAAAGAAAAGGGGTTGAATCATTTATCGCCCCCTCTTCTCCTTCCAATCTAATGGCCGTGAGTGACCGCAGATCTTCCGACAGGATCTCGCCTGTCAAACGATACTTATCCCTACACGGCCATACACGGCCATCTCGGGATTTCAAGAGGATCGTTCCTCCTCGTGCAGGGTTACTAAGGCCTTGCGCCTTCACATCCTCTTTCCAAATTCATGATGGGATTTTCAAGGAGGGTACCTCTATGGGGAGGTTTACCCAGGGTACTATCTAAGGTAGATAAGGGTATCTCTCTCTCGAGAACCAAAAGTGAAGTCTTAATTAGCTCAGTATGCATATAAATAGATATTTATGAAAACATAAGCCATACGTAGTCTTTCCATTATAAACATGCAACTACCAGTACTAATCAAAACACCATACAGACATTCTTGCACTGAAATCATTCACAATTTCACAGCTTATGAGCATAAATATCAGAATATATATATATATATATATATATATATATTTCAAGATACCAGAGACAAAACACTTATCAAAAAAACACCAGAGGTGATGCAACTGCTGAGAGGGGTGCTCGTTTCCACCCAACCGTAGGCTCAGCGACTCCCAACGGATTTACCACTAGCCACCCCCGAGATGAGACCATGATACTGCGAGAGTGTGTCTCTGTCTTCCAGTGATCGAGAACGAAGGTTACTCTCCTTCTTCTCCATTATCACTCACTCTGCGTATTTTTCCAGAGTTCTTCCTCCCTCGCATCTGCCCGTGATCGCACACTCCTCCCGCCTTTTTCCTTTCCGGTGAGGTTGTGTGTGGCACGATCTCCCTCGCACTGGTCAGGTGTCAGGACCCCATGGATGGGCGGTTTTACCCCCATCCCTCATTATGCATGAGGAGCCATCCACCTACCAACCTATGAGTAATTAATTTCGGGCCAGCGAGCCGCTCTTGGTTCTCCAGGACAGTGAAGACCAAATACGGTATTGGTTTTCGGTGGAAGTTAACACCACCATTCCAGGTGCCTTCCACCACCTTTATCCAGCCATTGTGGTCTCTTTTTCAGCATATTCCCCTCTCAGCAGTCCTGCAATATATATTCATAATATTATTCACATTCATCGACCTTTTTCACAAGGTCTATTCACATTACACATTCACATTTTTTAGTTTGCCACCATACTTGGCCAGTATAGTTATTTTTACAGACTGGGGGAAATAGGGTGTTATAATCACCACCCTAGATACATTAATATTTTTGTTTGATTTTTAGCAGGCATAGGTCATACCAGAGATGTTGATGTTCTCATCCCCTCTACGGTGAGCACATGTCCTCGAATAGGAGCCATATGTTACCCCCAACTTAGGGGTAACTAAGGAGATCATGTATCAAGGCCCACAGGTAGCAAACATGGAGTACCAAGAACTGGATGGGAAAATCATAGCCCCGGAGGGCCCTTCTTTTCATTGATGTATTCTACACATCACCAGCAACAACATCCACCGCATCAGCCTGATCCAAGAAGGTGATAGATCTTTCTCCATGGGGTAATGAGTCCATGTATCATGGTAAGTGACACTCTAATATTTGAATCATTTGAACATGTTGCAAAAGATCTTTCTTAATTTCAAATATTTTGCTTGGAATTTATTTATTTTTCCTTATTTAAACTTGGTGGGTGTCATTGTGTCCTAGTAAGTTGGTTACCCTCGGGAATAGGTTGCTACTGGGTGGTTCTTTGAAGATTCATTGTCCATTCTTGACCATACTTGTCACTTTCTGTGCTTCATTCCCTCCATATCCTCACCTTTTGGGACTTTCAGGTGTACTAACCCAAGAAGGGATGGTACCTTATCTCATGGGAAGAAGGGGCTAAAGGCCCAGAGGGTAAAATTAGTTGGAAAAAGATAAAATACGATCATAAACCTTCAATATGCTTCGCCCAAGGATCCCCGAGAAAGAAATGAAACGCTTCTCTATAAGAAATGGGGGACTTGCAAAAATAATTGATAGTGGATACTCAAGGGATTAGTTGGAGGATAGGAGGTCTCATCACAATCTGGCCTATCATGATCATGGGTATTTAGCGGTATGAAATTACCATCATCTGGTCACCAAGCCAAGGTAGTGACTCTTAGTTACATGACCAATAGGAAGGGGGTATCATCACGAGCTAGCCTTTTCATTTTTGCTAGGTATTTTTGAATGACACTATCATTATCTAGACACCAAGCCAGGATATTGGCCTCCAATTTATTCCTTGAAACATGCAAGAAAGAGCTAAAAGAATGGAAAATAAGTGGGCTTGGGAAAATTGCATCACGGATGAAGGGAATCTCACCCTCTACAAATGCTCCCATAGATGAGACAATGCAAACCCTTGTATGTCATGAACCCCATGCCCAAACGTTCACCCCACACCATCCCATGTACACACACGTCTAGGATAGGTTCCACTTAGGTTTCTTTAGTATGCATTTGTAGTTATGTAATCTGATGGTCATGATATGTTCTAGACATAGAGTGATTTGACAGCTCACATTCTCCTCGATCTTAATGGCTACATTAATTTGTGGCTTAACACCCAATTGGTCCACAATCTCTACTTAAAGAACATGGAGGGTCATTTGTTGATGATCGATTGTGAGAAACTCTCTTGTAAAATATTTTTCTTTTACATTAATGTATTACCTCAAGTGGCCACAATGACTAGGGTCGTGCATTGTTTCCCTCTTTGAGGGTTTTAACTATGTAAAAACATTGGTGTATTGATGTTTGATCTAGTTTTGTGAGTGGTTACTGTAGGTGTTTATCATGTGTGGGAATACCCAGTTTTGTTGAACACAATGGTCACTCAAGGAATCTCAATTTGGGGTAGGAGCATCTTTTTCATTAGTTGAAGGAGTATATGTTTTCCTTTGATCATTTATCTTGCATACATATTTATAGAGAGTTAAATGTTACCACATATGGATTACATAAACAAGTAGTGAATGCTCAAGTAGGCTTACTTCATTGAGATTTAGGATGAAACCATTGTCATTATACTTCGTAGACATGTTTTTTCCTAGTTATTGGCATTATATGTATGGTCGTGATTATGGATGTGATTATCCAAGTTTCATCAGATCTTGTGATTATGGTGAACTTTGTCTTGAATAGTGTCTTTGTTCGGGCTTGTCTAGAACTTGTTGACTTCATTACAATTTATAATTATTGTTTTTCTTATAGTTGTTTGTATATGAGCTACTAGTCCCTTTTGTCATGATTGAGTTACTTGGTAGCCAATGTTTCATATTGTGTTCTTGGACATGTGTTAAATTTAATTTCAACATTTGTACTTGAAATGAAGAGATTAGAGTTTTTTCATGGAAAAATTATTATTATTATTATTATTATTAGTGTAACTATTATAAGCATAGATATCACTATTATTATTAGAACTATTATTATTGTAATTACTATTAGTATATATATTAGTATTTTTATTATTCATAAGATGGTTCATGGTTATAAAGAGGCATGTGTGAGACAGATGATCCAAAAAGTTGGCACTAGTTCGAGGAATATGGAAAGAGACTCACCTTGAAAGTGTTCCTCTATATCCATGGATTTACATGAGAAGGTTGCCAAGTTCCTAAATAGGAATAATAGCGTTACCACTTTGAAACCTCCAAATATCATTAGAGGGGTGATGAGGTTTGTCAAATATCGGATTGATCTGCAACACCATATTAAAGGTGTTTATGGGTGATTCGTAAATGAGGGACTTATATCCCACTCGTTTCACCAACATGGATACTATGCAAAAGTTTATTTTTGAACTTTATCTCTCAGTATTGTACAGAGATTTCATTCTTCAGAGTGGTCTGCTCTTCGGTGTATCTTGCACACATGAAACTGCTAAGAAAACAATAGCAATCAAGCCAATAAAATAAAGACTCGACTCTTACGCTATCATCGAGAACTTTGTATAACTTACTTCGAAAAGGTTGTGGCCATGTAATAATATGGTTTCAAGAGTCTTGTACTCCATTTATGTTGTAGGTGTATCTACCATAGATATTTTGACTTGTTCAAGTCACTTTGTCATGCTTCACACATTGTGCATTACATCCACTACAATGTAGCATATGGCTATTTATGTGCATCCTCATCTCTTTGGCCAAAAGACCCTTTGAGAGTGAAATTCCAATAGGAAATTTGGAGTGATGGAGTAATGGAAACGCCAACGAGATGACCTTTCGTTTCACATTCCTCAACTTATTCTCTCATTTTTTCTTTTTCTTTTTGTCCTTAGTTAATCCATTTTTTCCTTCTCATTTTGTCTTATTACACTTTTACATTTGCATTGTTTTTTATAGTTTGTCTAAATTTATTTAATTGATAAATTTGCTTGTAGGTATTGGGTCTTACAACCATTCATTGGTTTGGATTCATTTCAGATCAAACCTACCCATTGAGAGGATTTTTGGTCTCAAAACGCTTGAAGGAAACCAATATTGATCAATGTGCCTTATGTCTACTTCTATGGAACATGATTTGACTCTGGCTCCTAGATACAACTCTAGCTCTGGATCTGACTCTTGGCTCTGGTTCTGACTATGGATCTACCTCTAGTTATTGGCTCTTTTTCTCCTGCAATGCAAAAGTCTACTCACTAATTCTCTACTCTAATCAATCTCCAAATTCGAACTATGTAATCACCATTCATTCCCATCTCTCTCATACTTGGAGACAGTTCATATTGGCAATCAATGAATCCAAGTTGAACACTAGTCTATGTTTGTTCAGTGTAACCCCAACACGCCGTGCCATCATGTAAAAATTCCACAAGGGAAGTGTGGTGTGTGTTCTCTTGCTAGCATTAGTTTCTTTCCGACATGGAAACAACCCTATGGTGTCTACACATGCTTACAAGAATGTTATTTAGTTCTCAATAACTCCCCCCTTGAAGGTCATTAACCTTCATGTACTAGTCTCAAGCACATCTCCAAGAAGGGGTTCTTAAACATTGTAGGTAGCAATTGGAATAGGGTTTCCTTGGTGGTTGGCACATAATTTAGGGGAAATTTGAGGTCTAAAATGGGCCTCCTAAGGAAAATAATAAAATAATAGCTAAAATAATAAAACAAGAGTAATGAAATTTTAAAGGGAAACAAAGAAAACTACTTTTTTTAATTGTATTTTGACTTATATCCTTAAATATTTACTCAAATTTCAAGAGTATGCACTCGTTGGATGCGTAATTTAATTATACATTCAATAAGTACCCACTCTACATACTTTTTATGGACCCATGGTGAGATAAACTGGAAATACATGGGGGGGAACATGTTTCTTTCAAAAGTATGCAGAGTGGGTACTTAAATAAATATGCCCCCCACCCCTCTCCCCTGTATTTCGAATTTATTTCACTATGGGTTCACCAAAAGTATACAAAGTATGTACTTGTTGGATGCAAAATTAAATTGTGCTTCCAATGAGTGCCTACACTTGAAATTTGAGTAACATATAAGGAGATAAGTCGAAAATATGATTAAAAAAGTAGTTTTCTTCCTTTCCCTCCAAAAATATTTACCCTTGTGGTTGACATCATCATATTGAATCCTATTGGATCTTTAAATTTAATTTTGATAGTACATTTTTAGGCCCATTTTTTACCTCAAAAATCCCCTAATGTCGGTCCATTGTCCTCTTCAATGGTGATGTAGACTTCATGTGTTTCTATCACTCTTTGGACAACTTCTTCTCCTTGAATTGGAGATGTCATGAGGCCTTTATCTCTATTATGCTTCACTTTGCACACACTTCTCTTGGATGTCTATTTTATGGGGTGAAGCTTTGGATGAAGTTGCCAACACTTTTCTTCAAAATGTCCATTCAACTTGCAGTGGTGGCAAAAGTTTTTGTTGCTGATACATGGACTACGTGACATACTCCTCTCCATGTGCCTTTTAATTCGTTGTTGGATTGGGGAATTATTATTTTCATTCCTCCTCTGAAAGCAATCTAGCTTATGGCACGTGGCTTGCTTCTCCCAGCAAGATGCCACCTGATGGGATTTCTTCCCATAGAATGAGCATGCCTCTGAGTACCCACAGATCATGACGTTGTGGCATATATTCTTCAAGTAGTGATGAACAAGGGATGTCTTGTTTGATGTAAGCCTCTTGGTCTTCTTCTCCTTCTTTCCCTAATTGATTGGCTTGTCATTTCCTCCAAGTGTTGGAGTAGTTTGTGTATTTGCACTTTCTTCATCACTACCCTTTTGCAATCTACCATAAAAAGGATGAAATGGTAGTGGGATGACTTCATCTACTACTACTCTTCCTTCTAATGAGCAGATCAATTTTGCCATGTCCTTTTCCTTCACGAATGTGGTCTTATTGTTCATGGCCTTTTCATTTTTGCCATCAAAACCTAGGCCCGCATGCTTGAACCTATAGTCAACTACAATGGATTAGGATGTCTTGTCCTCTCTAGCCTATCCCTTGTCCATCATAATCCATCTTCCTTAATATTTTTGGTCCAATGCCCCTGGTATGCTTTTCAAATTGACCAAAATGTTGTTAAGAGAGGTACAACAAGATTTGCTAAGGAAAAGATGTAAGCAATAAGTAGAAGGTTGAAAGTAGAGTCAAAAAAAAATTACCACGTGATGTAAACAAAAGGGGACCAATTCAATGGAGTAGACAAAGTGCATGATTTGGACCCGACCATTACACCACTAGCTCTAGTTATTGCAATTTCTTGTTTTGTTCTCTTGGAAAATGACACAAAATGTAACTTTGTTGTTCCACATGGCCATTCAATGCCATGGATGGTTAATAAAATATGTTTGTTCTAAGTAGAGATTTCCCCTACATTTTGCAGCGTACTCACAACTTAGGTAAAGGTCAAATTTCTTTTCAGAAAGTGGGAAACAATAGTTCAAGGGGATTTAGTGACAAGTCTAACAAGGCTCGCTGAGAAAAAGTTGCAAGCAAAACATAGAAGATTGAAAGTAGAGTCAATGGAAATGACCAAGTAACGCAAAACAAAGGGGACCAAATCCAATGGATTATACCAAGTGTGTGATTTGGACCCTACCATTATGCCACTAGCTCTAGTTATTGGAATTTCTTGTTTTATTCTCTTGGAAGATGGTGCACAAAATGTAAACTTTGTTGTTCCATATGGCATTCAATGTAACAAATAGTGATAAGTAGAAGGTTGAAAGTAGAGTCAAAAAAACAATGACCATGTGATGTAAACAAAAGGGGACCAATTCAATGGAGTAGACCAAGTGCATGATTTGGACCCGACCATTACACCACTAGCTCTAGTTATTGCAATTTCTTGTTTTATTCTCTTGGAAAATGACACACAAAATGTAACTTTGTTGTTCCACATGGCCATTCAATGCCATGGATGGTTAATAAAATATATTTTCTCTAAGTAGAGATTTCCCCTACATTTTGCAGCGTACTCACAAATTAGGTAAATGTCAAATTTCTTTTCACAAAGTGGGAAACAATAGTTCAAAGGTATTTAGTGAGAAGTCTAACAAGGCTCGCTAAGAAAAAGTTGCAAGCAAAAAGTAGAAGATTGAAAGTAGATTCAATGGCAATGACGATGTAACACAAAACAAAAGGGACCAAATCCAATGGATTAGACCAAGTGCATGATTTGGACCCTACCATGACGCCACTAGCTCTAGTTATTGCAATTTCTTGTTTCATTCTCTTCGAAGATGGTGCACAAAATGTAAACTTTGTTGTTCCATATGGCATTCAATGTCACGAGTTGTTATTAAAATATATATATCTCTATCTATCTACACATTCAATAATGATTAAACATCTAGTAGTTTACCATCTCTAAGGTTTCATCTAAGCTGAGATAAATTTAAATTTAACATACAATGTGACTTTATGCACTACTGTGATGGCTATTAACTAAGGTTGGCGATTTAGATTTATGTGAAGGAAGTTTGTGAATGTATTGTTGGAAATTATTATCCATAACATCTTATATATCCATTGTATAGAGGTTACATATAATATTGAATAAGTATGAATGAATGAAAAATGATGATCAAAATGAATTAATGGTCGAGGCTTATATAGCATAGCCCCAAATAGAATGGTCATTGGTGACCATGAAAAATTGACCATACCATCTTCTCTAATAAACAATTAGATAATGAATCACTCTATTACACAATGATAAAATATTATCTAAGAAGCACATTACTCTAAGTGAATAGGCATTTTGGCATCTAAAATAATTAGGTAATTTTATATAAATACTTTTTAAGAAACCATAGTACTCATTACACATAATAATGAACAAGCATGAACTAAAAATTATGGTTACAACTAATAAATGAACGTTATTTTATAGTTGAAGAAGAAGGATCAAGAATAAGTGTTGACATTAACATATTAACTATTTAAATAATAACATTAATTAATATTTAATGTGGTCATTTACCATATTTGACATATTATAAGAGTCTGGTTGTAATTTAGTGATTGAAATGCAACAATGCAAACAAGCCAAATTCAAATTTTATTAAATATACACCCTTTGTGTGACTCTACATCCTAAAGTTAGATTCCCTCCATCAGTAAAGTGACTCTACACTACATGAAGATAGATTGATTTATGTACACATTAATAAGATGTTTTACCCTTACACTGATAAAAGTGAATATATAAAAACCCCTACAAATCCCCTAAAATTTCGGTATCCAAAAAATCTTCAATCATTCTCCAATAATATGTATGGAGATATATTCATAGGTGTTGTTTAATAGCCAACTAAGGAATAAGCAACAACAGTTTCACATTTTTACGCGGAAGGCGTTCTCTAGGGGAGGTTATCTTCGACATTTCTCTAGGGGGAGGTTCTTTGCACCCTATAAATAAGTGCCACATACACATATTTATAATGTATCAACAAATGCAAACGCCAGGTGTGTTCGATCTTATTGCCTCCACCGCCCTGCTGCATCACCGGTTACTGTTTGTAAAGGTTTGAAGGAGGTTCAAATCCCAGGGCCATCCTAAAGGAGAAGGGAGGTTCAAGTCCCAGGGCCATCGCTAAATACATGGAGGAGGAGGATAAGCACAAGGCGGTTATGCCCCCTAACTACAAGAAGATGCGTGCAKATCAAGAAACTYGTTTTGGCYGACAAGCTTACTAAGGTGAAGGCTTCTTTCAAGCTGGCAGAGGGAGTCAAGAAGGTCCCTGGAAAGAAGACTGTGAAGCTCACATAAATTTTCTCATGCTCTAAACGAAAAATGTTTAGTCAGCATCAGATTTTAAGCTCTTTYTCTGGTCATACTTAATGTGGGACTTTAAATAGAATGAGAWAGGAATAAGATGTCACTAACATAGCTCAATGTGATCCACAATTTTTACAAGATGATTTATAAATTTTCAGTCAATTTTGGAGTCATCTAATGAAAATGGAGGACATTTAACTTACATTAASACCAATATCAGGGTCATGTATGCATAACAGGATATCAAATTTGTAATTTTCCAGAGGTACCTAGCTCCAGAGTATGCTTTGGGTGGTCGTCTTTCGGAGAAAGTGGACATTTTCAGCTTTGGAGTAGTTTATTTAGAAGTTGTTAGCAACAAAAGACAAGAAGATAGGAGTTTGCCAGATGAGATGGTCTATCAAACATAAATGATTTTCTTGTACTTGTTTTATCAAAGAAATCTTTGAAATTATTTGACCATGAACAAAAGGCACTGCAAATGTTGGGAAGAATTGTCTCTGCAATATTTCCCTCAAACGCTGTGTCTAATATCTGTCATCCTCATTGAACTATAGACTTGGCATTTGTATGAGGAAAACAGACTACTAGATTTGGTGGACGTCGACATGCTTTCGAGCTATCTTTTCTTCCATTAGAATTAAAGCGATCGTTCTTTCCCAGGGGAAATCAAGTATCGGGCAACCTCAGAATTACCGCTTTAATTCTATGTAATTTGAATTAAATAGATTATGTATGTATGGCAAAGCTCCATGGGAGATGACGTAAGAGTTGTCGAGTATTATTTTGATTCTATGGTTATAGATGATCGAGAAAATATCGTACGGCATAAGAATGGCAGTGTATCGTTTTAATTTCATGAAATCTTAATTTAAAAAGATTATGGATATACGATAGCGTGTTGTGATGAAATTCCAATTTAAATTGATTAGGTATGATAGAGTGCTCACATAAATTTCTGACGTATGACAGAATGCAACAGGAAATAAATATTGGAGTTGTTGTGTGGAGTTTTCATTCTATGGAGTTTTAATTTAATAGATTATGTATGCATGACAGTGTGGCACGACGACGGCCTATTCAACAAATGTTATTTACGTGTCGAACAGAGTGTGAGAGAAAGAGAAATCAACTCGGTTGTTGGCACGTGGATGCCCACAGTGTTATTTTTCTATGAATCCTACTTACTTTCTTGAAGAAGCAGCAATCATCCATCTTCAATTCTGAAGAAATTAGAGAGTACAGGAGGATTAACGGTTCTTAGCCTTGGGAATTTTTGTGTTTCATTACAGCTGACTAGATTTATATTGAAATTGTTACTAGTAATTTGAATATGGCTGCGAAGATGAGAGGGAGTGTTATTAATCTGGTGGTGTTGATAATCTTGGTTGGTTTTCAATTCACCATATTCCAGGTTGCTTCAGTAGAGTCCCATGAGGATAAAGTAGTAGAGAATAGCAAGGCAACGAAGGAGAAGGCCGGAGAGGCCACGAAAACGAGTGAGAAGATTGTGGAAGGTGCAGGCATAGCGGATAAAGTCAAAAGGTGGGCCAACTTGGCATCTGACAAATTGCCTAAATCCTTCAACTTCAAGAAGACAGCGGCGCCGACCTCCGAGTAAGTCTCGATAGTTGAGGGTTATTCACGTGGCTCTTTTATGTACACAAGCATCTCCCTCACAACGACCTTCCATGTCTCAATTGGTTTCCATGCTATCAGGTGTTATCGAAACTCATCCTCCACCATCTCGGTCTGGATATATCATTGATGGATTGTTATAGATACTCATCCTCCACCATCTCGGCCTGGATATATCACCAATTGACAATTCTCTGAAGAGAATATCGAATGGAAATTCATGGAGCTGGAACATGAGCTTGACATTGGAGGAGTGATAATGAGAAAAAAAAAAGTGTAGTCTCGATAGAGATATTGATTCTCCAAGAGCTTCGTTGCCTGCAGACCGCGTTTTTATTTCCATTTTTGTATTTTTTTATGCACGTTGCCAGGTGTCCTTCTCTACTGGTAGTATTGAAACATTTGGTGTTGTTCCGTGAAAATTTAGCCAGGTTGCATGGGTGATGGGAGGTTGAGATCTATGAAAATTAGCTTATAAGTTATACCAATCAAATAACTTTTTCAAAATAGAACAGCCATTTGTTGTCATTCTACCATATCTCAAGACGTTTCTATGATATCAAATACGTGGATCCCAAGAAATTGTTAAAACCACTGAGGTAGATGGTGTATCGAAGATAGAAAAGAAAACCTTGAGGAGTCATCATCATTTGGTTCTTTTGATTGTAATTTGAGCTCATACTTGCACAGCGTTAGAGAATGCGCCTGCAATCTGTCTCTGATTATCAAATGATCTGATGATGATGACTGTTTGGAACGACACGCTCTGTTCTTTGGGCTTCTTAGGGTTTCATTATGGGTCGTCTTTTAGAAATGTCAATGCGCGTGTAACAATTATTATAAGGAACGCGTGTTTGTCAAATTACATTTTTTACTTGACTATTGAGTATGGAAACGTGTGCCATGAGGCGGCCATACCAAGATTCCCTAAAAGGAAAGTGGCTACAAACTTGCCATTTACAGGACTTGGGACCATGTCCTATAAGTTATAATATCTATTATCTAAAACCATTTAGTTGAACCACATAACAATTGGCAGGAGAGTAGGAGGTCAATACATTTAGTTGCACCAACTTCCATATGGGACAAGACAACATGCTCATGAAAATCTTCTTGATGATTTTCTTCTAGGTGTAATACATGTTAACTTGGGAGGTTGTCCTTTGAGATTTAGTTGTGAAAAACAAACAATTGGCAAGAGAGTAGGAGGTCAATACATTTAGTTGCACCAACTGCCATATGGGAAAAGACAACATGTTCATGAAAATCTTCTTGATGATTTTCTTCTAGGTGTAATACATGTTAACTTGGGAGATTGTCCTTTGAGATTTATCTGATAAAGTTTCATGGTTAGATATTTTCTTGTTATTAATTTTTTGCATTCCAAAATTAGGACTTTATATAGTTCTTTTTTGTGGATAAGTGAGGCTAGAGTTTCAATAAGTGTATGAGAATGAATGGATTCTAGTACATGCTAATAAATCCAACTTAATACATCCTTCCTAATATGCTTAATGATTAGATATAATCCATGTTTTACCAACTTAAACTTTGTATCCTTATATTATGTCCAAACTTTGTCTCGTATATAAAACTAATAATTTGTTTTCTATGTAAAACTAATAATATGCATTGTTGGTTGTGTAAGAACTCATTGTTGGTTGTGTAATCCTCTTGATCAACTGGTCAATCCAGTTCCATTCTCTGTTAATCCGGTTGATCAAGTGATCGATCTGAGTACCTCCCCAGTCGGTCTGGTCCATCAAGTGGTTGATTCGATATCCCCATCAGTCGATCCCACTCCTCCTTTGAAGAGTGAGGATGTTTCTCAAGTCTTTCTTGTTACTGTGGATTCATCCGAACAAGGGGGGTACTTCACCCGTCCCAACGACACCCCCTTCAAGCAATGGGATGATTTCCATTGATTGGAATCATCTAACAGAATCTCGTCTTCCTTCCTACGTTCCTTTCGAGATCATGGTCGAAGTTTGTGGTAGGGTCATAGTACCTAACACTATAATAGACGAAGGTTCTTCTGTCAGCATCTTTTCCTCGAATTTTTGGCAAGCTCTTGGTTCCCCTCAGCTTGCGTCGGTGACTCAAAATTTGTTAGCTTTTAAAAAATGTATTACTCAACCTTTAGAGATCCTTCCTCAGTTACCTATTACTTTAGGAGGGAAAACTATCTATATTTATGTAACTAAGTCTTTGTTTATTTGTAAAAATACTTGTATATACATTCTATTAGGCCTTTTTGTTTATTTGTGAAAAAACTTGTATATACATTTCCAACATAATCGATATCTCGTGTTGGGGGCTGAGAGTGAGGAATGCCACCGGGGCGTGCCTATACAATGGACTAAATGTGAATTTGAAGTGTTTTAGGAGGATGGACATCGCAAACTTGGCTTCCAGAACTGCAAAATTTTGGCCAAGACACACTTGCGGTCCACTAGCCAAGGGAATGAAGGCAGACGAATGATTGCATGTGGCAGCTGCTACACCATCTCTGAAACGCTCAAGCTTAAACTCATTTGCATCGCCACCCCAATACTTTGGATTTATGTGGACTAATAATATGTCTGCTATCACACTCACACCATTGGGAATCACCATTTCTTCTCCCAATTTCAAGTCCTTAAATGCTCGTCTTACGACCTTGTCGATAGAGTTGGCTTAATAAGGGATGTAAGCAAATTTATTTTCCTCTCTTAACTATTACATGTTTGGTCGCGCAATTCGTATCAAATCATGCTTTTAGTCAAATTTCTTTAACTTTACTACCTTTATAAGTTTGTTCCCCTTTAAACACAATTTAATACATATGATCTATTTACTAATCTTAATGATATGTATGTGATGGAATAAACCAATTTGATATATATGATATATTTACTAATCTTCGGACAATTCGAATCAAATCATGCTTTTAGGCAAATTTCTTTAACTTTACTAACTTTATAAGTTTGTTCCCCTTTAATCACAATTTAATACATATGATCTATTTACTAATCTTAATGGTATGTATGTGATGGAATAAACCAATTTGATATATATGATATATTTACTAATCTTCGAAGTAAGTATGTGATTTGATATATATGATATATTTACTAATCTTCGAAGTAAGTATGTGATGGAATTGGCAATTTGGATTATGAAAGTATGCATTTAATTTTTACACTAAACATGATTCACCGGTTGTAATGTTGTCTTTTATAAAAGTTGTGTTTGTGAGGGTTTGTTTTATCTAAATGTCATTTAGATATAAGAAATTAATGTAGTAAACCTATTAAGATTTTGAGATCATATAATAACATTAAAATGGTGGATAATGTTTTTGGTCTTTGTACATCCAACATGGTATTACTTTCTAGCATACATTTTACTTGTTATTTACAATAGTATAGAGTTGTTGAAAGGAAAAATATTGTTCTTGTGGAGATGGCCACGAGAATGTAGCATGTTATGGATTTGGACTTTGCATTTTAGGATGAAGGTATGTGTTGTGATTGTTATGTTTTTAACATGATACTCACTAGAGACTCGAGAGAGATGACTTCTTTAGAGCCACAGAAGGGGTCACAAACCTTCATTTGCTTGCTCGTTCTAAGGTATTTGGATGTGATGCTAAGGCCCACATTCTAGAGCAAAAGAGGATGAACTTGGACCCCAAAATTCATAGTGTATATTTCTAGGTTATAGAGAAGAGGTTAAAGATTTCGAGCAATATGATTACATATCTAAAGATGTCTTCCTTTGTAGGGTGTTCAAGTTAAAGAAAAAATGTGTTCTCCTCCTCCTTTATTCTTTTGATAATAATAATAATAATTTATTTTTAAGGTCACGACCAAGCCACACAAAATTGGTGTATGAGAACCCCTTGTTTGTGGAACAAGGGACCCCCCTCCGCCCAGCGATTTAACTAGTAAAGTCTACGGAAGTATACATGCCCTACCCCCTCTGGATTTGAACTTGTGACCTCTTAAGAGGAAACACGTGTTCTTAACCATTAGGCCCACTCATGATGTATGTAATTCTCCCACAAATGGTGTTTCCAACATTTTCCTTGTTTAAATACATTTGATAGTGCCAAATATAGTATTTGTAAGGCATCTAAAAATCCATAGCAAGATTGTAAATGGATTCTTCTCCTATGCAAAGGTTATGTATACTTTTGATACTCAATCTTACGAGAAGACCCGTGGACAAAAATTTTGAGGGGATGTAATGATAAGACTTATGAAGAACAACACATGGGATTTAGTTCCTCTTCCCTTAAAGGAATAATCTTGTTGGATGCAAATGGATATATAAAACTAAGTTTTTAACTAATAGATGTGTTGAGAAGCATAAGACATGATTGATAATGAAGTGTTTCTCTTAGGTCCAGGGTATTGCTTATTTCGAGACATTTTCCCCTACTACAAAGATTATTTCTATATAGCTTGTGCTTTCTCTACTATAAATCTATATTTTTTTTCCATACAACTTGTGCAAAAAAGATATAGATTTTCTTAGAGTGAATGGAAATAGGTAGAAACTATAGTTACAAAATTGAACAAGAGCTCAAAGTAAGAGTTGAAATTGGACTCAACAAAAATCACTAAGTAGAATAATAAATATTTTCATGTTTGGGTATAAAAACTTATAAAGGTACTCGTTGATTTTCTCATATGGTTCGCAAGTAAACCTTGCAAACCATCAAAAACTCTAGGCCAACACAAAAGCCATATTTTGAGACCCTCAATTACTTGAGCATCATGTTTGTTCCTACCGATTCAAATTTGTCCGAAGCAAATATGAATTTCTAGCAAATCAATTCATCTCGTTTCTATGAAAAGCTTATAAAGGTACTCGTTGATTTTCTCATATGGTTCGCAAGTAAACCTTGCAAACCGTGAAAAACTCTAGGCCAACACAAAAGCCATATTTTGAGACCCTCGATTACTTGAGCATCATGCTTGTTCCTACCGATTCGAATTTGTCTGAAGGAAATATGAATTTCTAGCAAATCAATTCATCCCGTTTCTATGAAAAGCAAAGTTTGACTTGGAAGTCCTCTATAACTTGACCAAGTTTTGTCACAAGACTTAAAAACCTTAGTTTTCTTCCTAAGAGAAAGAATTATCATTTTTCCCAAGATTTAAAAATACTTTAATTCATGTGAGAATTTAAATTGATGTCAAAATAGACAACTCTCATTTTTACAAGTTTACAATTTTCACAATAATGTAACCATATTTAGCTTTTGAACTCATTGCATATTTAAAATATAATGTGAGGAATATCTAGGTCTTCCCTTTTTTAGAAGAAATATATAATTTATCTTACAAATAATTAATGTAAAACAACTCTCATGTTTACAAGTTTACAAAATTTTCACAATAATGTAACCATATTTAGGTTTTGAACTCGTTGCATATTTAAAATATAATGTGAGGAATATTTAGGTCTTCCCTTTTTTAAAAGATATATATAATTTATCTTACAAATAATTAATGTAAAATTAATTCTAGCTAACATGGTTTTGTATTTATTAATGATTAATGATGATAATAAAATTTGTTATCTATTTTATTGCATTTTCATATAAAATTGTAATTAGATGATATCTAATTTTTTTGTTTTTACAATATACTGGGAAAAAAATATACACTATTCATTTATCTATATTATCTTTGTTTCATTGATTATTCTCTCACTAAATATTATGATGGTCATAAAAACATATGTTAGTTTTTTTGGGGCATTCCCTTTCCCCCACTTCGAGGGTATAATAAAATTGAATATTATGATGGTCATAAAAACATATGTTAGTTTTTTTTCGGCGTTCCCTTTCCCCCACTTCGAGGGTATAATAAAATTGAATAAATTAGTAAGAATAAAACACATCTTTAACCTTAAATAAAGCACATAATGATTACCACACAGTTTCCTACTTGATCCAATAAATGTTTTATATCCCCTACTCTACAATTCAATAAAACAATACTTTTATTTTATTTTTGAAACTATAGTAAACACATATTAAATTTATCTATTTATAATAAATGTAATATTTTCTATTTGATCCACTAAATGTTTTATATTCCCTTACTCTACAATTCAATAAAACAATACATTTATTTTATTTTTGAAACTATACTAGTAAACAAGTATTAGATTTATTTATTTATAATAAATGTAATATTTGAAATCATTGTATATTTTTATCAGTCTTTTACTTGATTTTTTTAGACATGAAATTAAACTGCAACTAGATTCTAGAATTCATGGTTCATATAAGGTTAAAGATTAAGTGCAATCTTATGATCATGGTGTATGACTTAAAATTGCTTCTCATTCATTAAGAACTCATTTTCCTAGGACATGACATAAAAAAGCAAGGCGATGATTCAAAACCCTAAACAACCAAACATGAACAGAAGAGGAAAGCCTGCCCCAATATGAACCACCAACCAACCAACCATGTAAAACTTACCAATAAATGACTAGCACATTTGTTAAGTTTCTAACAAAAATAATAATTCTATTAAATAAGGATATATATCATTTATTTTTCTTGAATTTCTAATATATGAACCACCAACCAACCATGTAAAACTTACCAATAAATGACTAGTACATTTGTTAAGTTTCTAACAAAAATAATAATTCTATTAAATAAGGATATATATCATTTATTTTTCTTGAATTTCTAATATAATAAAATATAATGATGTGTAATTTTTTATTTAAGTCTTGGTTGGAAACTCATTTATACTGAACAAAAAGTTTCTGATAAAATTATAATTGCATAAAATAATGATACAGCATTAAATAATTTTCATTTTTCCTCCTTGGTAACCTTGCTAATTATTTACTAAGATTAAATACATATAAAAAAAAAGTCTAATAATTAATTGATTATAACACAGATTTTCGCAACAGTTTTTCCATCCATCACAATGGATGCCCCTGATTCGCATTTCAATTATCAGCATATTTTCAAAAGAAATTCACATAAATTTCATTCCCGCGCACTCTAATCAGCATTTCAGTATATTGATAGAACCAAGAAAAAAGGTGCCAGTAAGATACTTCTAAATTTTGATATGTTTTACAACAATACATTATCCATACTCCATGGAGGAGGTTCGAAAAATGCAGTTTGGCAAAAAAATAAAAAATCCGTGGTGCTACCATAATAATGTTATGGAATTTCTTAATCATTTCCCCTTGTGGTATCTGCGCATAAGGACACCTCTTAAGCACTCTGGTGCAGTACTACAGACTCGGAATATGAGTTCGTTCAATTTTTTTGGCTAATAGAATAGATTCTAATTAGTAAATAAACTACCCAAAGTTACAGACTGGTTTTGCTGCACAGGAATTCAGATGACTGGGTCTAATATTCTGATATTGACGCATGTTTATCAAAAAACACTCAATATGCTTTTTTACTATAGTTACGCACTCTGCTGCAATACACCAGACTCAGAATATGAGTTCGTTCAATTGTTTTGGCTAATAGAACAGGTTCTAATTAGTAAATAAACTACCCAAAGTACAGACTGGTTTTTAGTCGAGTTTGTCTACATAACTAGTTCTTGTTCCATTATTTCCAAGTCTCCCCCTTAATGGAGATTGGATTGTCTTCTACACCTAACATCTCCCTTAACAACTCAAACTTAATCTTTCCAAGAGGCTTAGTGAAAATATCAACAGTGTTTTCACAAGTATTACAATACATAAGAGTTATTTCATTTGACTGCAACTTTTCTCTAACAAAATGAAACTGCGCATCAACATGCTTTGTCCTTGCATGATAAATCGAATTATTCGCAGCTTGATTGAACTTTGATTATCACATTTGATCATTGTAGGTTCATTTTGTTCTTCTCCAACATCTTGAAGAAGTCTTCTCAACCAAACAGCTTCACAAGTTGTTGCACACAAGGCTTTACATTCTGCTTCAGTAGAAGACAAAGATACAGTAGGCTGTTTTTTATTGCTCCATGAAACAATCCTAGATCCAATGCCAAATGCATATCCAATGGTTGATCTTCGATCATCCGGATTGTCAGCCCAATCAGAATCCGAGTAATCTGTCAACTCAACATCAGATGCATCAATATATTTAATACCATAATCAAGTGTTCATTTTAGATACCTGAGTAGCCTTTGCTGCATTCCAATGACTTTCTTGAGGTTTCACCATACACTGACTTAACACACTCACAGAATATGCAATAACAGGTCTAGTTGTGGTGAAATAATTCAAACTACTCACCATCTATCTATACATAGTGCCATTCACCTCCTTCGAACCATCATACAAGAAAGTTTCACATTCTGTTGCATGGGAACAATAGAAGATTTACATTGATCCATTTCAAATCTCTTAAGTACTCCTCTTACATACTTACTCTGACAAACAAAAGTTTGGCCTCCATTTCTCCAAACTTCAAGACCTAAGCAATGATGTAACTCACCAAGATCTTTCATTTCAAAAACTTGTGACAACTGCTCTTTGATTTCATCAATTAATTTCCCTGCATTTTCTGTAATTATTAAATCATCAACATATAAGGAAATCAATACTATATACGCCTGCTCATCAAATTTGGTAAACAGATTTGGATCACTCTTGCTCCTCATAAAACCCGGTTGAAGAAAGAAAGAGTCTATCTTCTCATACCATGAGCTAGGTGTTTGTTTTAGTCCATACAATGCTTTCTTTAACTTACACACTAAGTATTGCCCATGTTCTACAAACCCTTCAAGTTGGGTAAGATAAACCTCCTCCTTTAACTCACCATTCAAAAATGCAGATTTAACAATTTTTGAATGGTGAGTTAAAGGAGGAGGTTTACCTTACTCAACCTGAAGGGTTTGTGGAACATCTAATTGTTGTAGCTTCCAATGGTACTTTGTAGCTAAAGCAATTAACAATCTGATAGTATTCAATTTAGCTACTGGTGCAAATGTTTCAACATAATCAATACCTTATGTTTGTGAATAACCCTTTGCCACCAATCTAGCCTTATATTTGTCTATACTACCATCTGATTTAAACTCGGGTTTGTATATCCATTTGCATCCAATGGGTTTTTTATGTTTAGGCAATTCAGTCAATTCAAAAGTATTATTTTTCATTATAGATTCATATTTTTCCTCCATTGCATTTCGCCATTCATCATGTTCATTGGCTTCGGTAAAACTCATGGGTTCTATGACATTTGAAATGTTACTCATTAGGGCATAGTCTCTATACCTCTCAGGGAGTCGAACCCGTCGTGAAGATCTTCTCAATTGTTTATTTTCCTCCCCACTTTGTGAATATCTATCTTCACCACTCGGTGAACTCTGACTGCTTGAAGTGTCCATATCATTGTCACTAAGTCCTCCTTGTTGTTGTTGTCTCTGCGGTTGTGGTTGTGGTTGTGGTGGCTGTTGTGATGGTGGTTGTTGTTTCTCTTCTTTAACTCCTTCATCAAAAAGTCTATGCCATTCCACATGACTATTGTCGTCATGATTTCATGTTTCCTGCTCATGGAAAAGTACATCTCTACTCGCAAATACTTTGTGAGCAGAAGGATCAAACAGTTTGTATGCTTTGAATTCAGAGCAGTTCCCAATGAAAATACATTTAATGGCTTTAGCATCCAATTTCTTCCTATTCTCCTTTGGAGTATGTGCAAAAGCCTTACACCCAAATACTTTCAAATTATGAACTGCAGGTTTGGAACCATACAAGGCTTCGAAATGAGTAATATTATCAAGACACCTTGTTGGACTTTTATTCTTTAAATAAACTGTAGTATTTATGGCTTCAGCCCAAAATGCATTCGAGAGATTCTTACCTTTCATCATACTGCATGCACACTCTACCCGAGTTTTGTTTTTCCTTTCAGCAACTCCATTCTGCTGTGGAGTGTGGGGTACTGTAATCTGTTGTACAATTCCATAATCTTTGCAATATTTGATGAAGTCCCATGATTTATATTGTCCCCCTTGATCTGAACGGAGGATTTTGATGGATTTTCTTGTCTGCTTTTCCACCATGATTCTGAATTCCTTAAAGTACTCGAAGACATCAATTTTTCTTCTAAGGAAATAAAGCCATGTGTATCTTGTGCAATCATCAATAAATAAAAGAAAGTAAAATGCACCTCCTAAAGACCTAGTCTACATAGGTCCGCAAACATCAGTATGCACAAGATCTAACACATCTCTCTTTTTCTTATCAGGATTAGAGGGGAATTCATCTATGTGCATCTTTCCTAATGCACATCCTTCACAAGCAACATTCTCATTCTTTAACATGGGAAGTCCTTCAACCATATTTTGTTTTGTAATAACAATAAATCATGATGATTGATGTGGCCATACCTTTGATGCCAAAGACTCAATGTTGGCATTGTTGCAGAAGTCGGTGCGTGATGTTTTTTGCTGGTAACATCAAGCTTGTATAGTCCTCCTACTCTGACTCTCGTTGCAACAGTTTTGTATTGGTCCAGCAAATCCTTCACTATGCAATAATTCTTGAAAAATTCAACCTTCAAGTTCTGATCTATAATGGTGGACACAGAGATCATTTTTTTCTTTATCCCTGGCACATACACAGCGTTGTGAATGTGACGAACAGTACCATTCGGCAATTTTATTGGAATATCTACGTATCCCTTGATCTGATGAGCGCGATCATCTCCAAGATATATGTTGGCTCCATTCTGTGTTTCTTTAAAATTAGTATACCACATCTTATTACATGTCATATGTATTGATGCTCTGGAATTCACAAACCAGGCATCGATATCATCTGTTTCAACAGACAAAGCAACATTAGACACAAACAGTCTAAGATCCTGTGAATCAAAATTCAGGGGTTCACCATTATCATCACTAGCAATAAACAATCTAAGATCGTGATTTGAAGATTCTTCTGCATAATGACCTTAATGTTTTCTAGGTTTATTCCTAGCCTCGTCACTCTTCTTCTTATGACAGTCTCTAATAAGATGTCCAGGTCTACCACAATAAAAACAACTCTTTGACTCATTCTTGTTAGAGGGCATACCTTGATTCGGCCTTGGAGATTGTCTTCTCTGCGATGAAGTGCCTCCTCTGCCTCTTTCTCCTGGTCTCCCTCTCAGGGATCTCTTATTTGACCACAGTGCCAAATCTTTATTTTGAGGCTTCAAATTCGAGCGCCTCTCTTCCTCTTGCAGCAAAATACATGTCAATTCTTCAAAAATAAAAGGTTTCTCCCTTGCTATGAGACCTGTTATGAACATCTAATAATCTTCTAGCATACCATTTAAGGTAATTGTGACAAGATCAATGCTAGAAACTGTTTCTCTTATATTTCCTAGCTTGTCTTTCACCTCTTTAATGCGACCCAAAAATGAACTAACAGATTCATTTCCATCCATCTTAATGCCTAGCAATTTAGTTTTCAGGCACAGAATACGATTTGTGTTGCTAGTTTCATATAAAGCTTTAAGTGTTGTCCACGTTTCAGCAGAAGTTTTAGCTTCTCTAATATGTGGAATTATGTTATCTTTAACAGACATACGCAACAATACCTTGACCTTGTTTTCGCGTTTATCCCAATCTTGGATCTGTGTTGTTGTCGCACCTGCAGCTGCATCAGGTTTCGCTTCATCTCCCTTCCATCAGGGTCTGCATTTTGAATTTCCAGTTAATGAAATTTGAACCATCTAATTTGTTGGCTTCGTTGAGGTAGGTCTCTGCCAAAGGATTCGCCATCTCTGCAAGTCTCTGCTCGTCCAACCAAACAATGGATCATTGTATCACCAAACACACTTCAATCCTAAAGGCGATGAATCACCAAGAATATGCAACTTTCGTCAATTTTATCCTGTGTTGAGCAGTTCGTCGCTCTGCCTTCGGATCCACCGATCCGACTCTACCTAGGCTCTCAGCTTTGCTTCTGATCGATGTACACCAGAAAACTCACGTTTTCCAACAAAGGCAGCATACAACACCCTTCATACAAAAAAAACCTTCACGATTTGGTGTGTACATGGTCACACCAATACACCAGCAACAAATGAAGCAAACGCAACTCTTCTGCATTGTCCTCGCAAGCTCACGACTCAGCAAGTGACCCCTCTCAAATGGAGACCGATGAATGATGGGTTGAACAGCGATGGAGGACTTGGAAATAATGGAGCAAGAACTAGTTACGTAGACAAACTCTATTAATGTTTAATGTAGATCATATTTTCCTGTTGATTGTTGTAACCGCCTAAGTAGACTGGAGTCCTATATTATGATGTAATATGTCTTCGTTGAATAATAGATTGCGAGTGTAGTCTCACCTGTGTGGTTTTCTCCTAATTCTAATTTGGTATCAAAGATGCATTGGCGATCTGTGAGAACCAGCTCCCTGGGGCGAGATCCGTGGTGCAAGATCTCAAATTAATTGAGTAAAGGCGTTAGCGCTCCCTATGCAATGTTAGAGGAGCGCTGACGCTCACACTTATAAAATCAAAGTTTTCGGATCCCTCGCGCCCCCGTTGTATGCATCTAAGAGCGCTAGGGCGTTAGCGGTCCCCCTTCCACGCTCAAGGATCGTTGGCAGCTCTGACCAGCACCCCCCCTTCCATAGGACAAGAGCGCTACCGCTCCCCTTCGTGAGTTTTTTGGAGCGTTGAAAAAAAGGGCTCGCGGAGTTAAGTTTAAGAAGCGTCAGTTGGACGACCTCCATTTTCTTCCCCGTCACTCGACGTGGTTGAGCTGCCAAGTGCCTTTCGTGGTCAAATCGGACACAAAACAATCCAACAGTTGACATGTTCTTGAGGGGTCTCAACACATGTGTAACCCTGATAAAATCCCAGCCATCAATCTTCTTGTCATGGATGACTTAACCATTTATGTGACGATTTTGATTTTGGGGCAAGATTCTCTTAGGAGAATCATGTGAATTTCCCTCCATCGTTGTTCAACCCATCATTCGTTGGTCTCCATTTGAGAGGGGTCACTTGCTGAGTCGTGAGCTTGCGAGGACAATGCAAAAGAGTTGTGTTTGCTTCATTTGTTGTTGGTGTATTGGTGCGGCCGTGTACACATCAAATCGTGAAGGGTGTTGTATGTTGCCTTTGTGGGGAAGCGTGAGTTTGTGGAGAGTCTAGGTAGAGTCGGATCGGTGGATCCAAAGGGTATACAAGTCTTCAAGCATGAGTTTTCTGGTGTAAATCGATCTGAAGCAAAGCTTAGAGCCGAAGTAGAGTCGGATCGGTGGATCCGAAGGCAGAGCGACGGATTGTTCAGCACAGGAGAAAATTGACGAAAGTTGCATATTCTTGATGATTCACTGCCTTCAGTATTGAAGTGTCTTTGGTGATGCAAGGATCCATTGTCTAGTTGGACGAGCAGACACTTGCAGAGATGGAAAATCCTCTTGTAGAGACCTACCTCAACGAAGCCAACAAATTAAATGGCTCGAATTTTATTAACTGAAAATTCAAAATGCAGATCCTGATGGAAGGGTATGGAGTATGGACGATTGCCAAGGGAGATGAATCAAAACCTGATGCAGCTGCAGGTGTGAAAGCAGCACGAATCCAAGATTGGGATAAGCGCGAAAACAAACCCAAGGTATTGTTGTGTATGTCTGTTAACGATAGCATAATTCTACATATTAGAGAAGCTAAAACTTCCACTGAAACGTGGACAACGCTTAAAGCTTTATATGAAAATAGCAACACAAATCGTATTTTGTTCCTGAAAACTAAATTGCTAGGCATTAACATGGATGGAAATGAATCTGTTAGTTCATTTTTGGGTTGCATTAAAGAGGTAAAAAACAAGCTAGGAAATATAGGAAAAACAGTTTCCAACATTGATCTTGTCACAATTACCTTAAATGGTATGCTAGAAGACTATCAGAGGTTCATAACAGGTCTCGCATCAAAGGAGAAACCTCCTACTTATGAATAATTGACAGGTATTTTGCTGCAAGAGGAAGAGAGGCGCTCGAATTTGAAACCTCGAAATAAAGATTTGGCACTATGGTCAAATAAGAGATACCCGAGAAAGAGATCAGGAGAAAGAGGGAGAGGAGGCACTTCATCGCAAAGAAGACAATCTCCAAGGCCGAATCAAGGTATGCCCTCTAACAGGAATGAGTCAAAAAGTTGTTTTTATTGTGGTCGACCTGGACATCTTATTAAAGACTATCATAAGAAAAAGAGTGACGAGGCTAGGAATAAACCTAGAAAACATTCAGGTCATTATGCAGAAGAATCTTCAAATCATGATCTCAAAGTGTTTATTGCTAGTGATGATAATGGTGAACCCTGAATTTTGATTCACGATATCTTCCATTGTGTGTGTCTAATGTTGCTTTGTCTATCGAAACAAAGGATATTGATGCCTGGTTTGTGGATTACGGAGCATCAATACATATGACATGTAATAAGATGTGGTATACTAATTTAAAAAAAACACATAATGGAGCCAACATATATCTTGGAGATGATCGCGCTCATCAGATCAAGGGATACGAAGATATTCCAGTAACATTGTCGAATGGCACTATTCGTCACATTCACAATGTTGTGTATGTGCCAGGGATAAAGAAAAATTTGATCTGTGTGTCCACCATTACAGATCAGAACTTGAAGGTTGAATTTTTCAAGAATTATTGCATAGTGAAGGATCTACTGGACCAATACAAAACTGTTGCAACGGGAGTCAGAGCAGAAAGACTATACAAGTTGGATGTTATCAGCAAAGAACATCACACACTAACTTCTGCAACTATGCCAACAGAGAGTCTTTGACATCAAAGGTATGGCCACACCAATTATCATGATTTATTGTTATTACATAAACAAAATATGGTTGAAGGACTTCCCATGTTAAAGAATGAGAATGTTGCTTGTGAATGATGTGCATTAGGAAAGATGCACATAGATGAATTCCCCTCTAATCCTCATAAGAAAAAGAGAGATGTGTTACATCTTGTGCATACTGATGTTTGCGGACCTATGCAGACTAGGTCTTTAGGAGATGCATTTTACTTTCTGTTATTTATTGATGATTGCACAAGATACACATGGGTTTATTTCCTTAGAATAAAAAGTGATATTTTCAAGTACTTTAAGGAATTCAGAACCATGGTGGAAAAGCAGACAGGAAAATCTATCAAAATCCTTTGTTCAGATCAAAGGGGACAGTATAAATCAGGGGACTTCATCAAATATTGCAAAGATCATGGAATAGTACAACAGATTACAGTATCCCACACTCCACAGCAGAATGGAATTGCTGAAAGAAAAAACAGAACTCTGGGAGAGTGTGCACACAGTGTGATGAAAGATAAGAATCTCTCGAATGCATTTTGGGTTGAAACCATAAATACTGCAGTTTATTTAAAGAATAGAAGTACAACAAGGTATCTTGATAATATTACTCATTTCGAAGCCTTGTACGGTTTCAAACTTCCAGTTCATAATTTGAAAGTATTTGGGTGTAAGGTTTTTGCACATATTCCAAAGGAAAAGAGGAAGAAATTGAATGTTAAAACCATTAAATGTATTTTCATTGGGTATTGTTTTGAATTCAAAGCATACAAACTGTTTGATCCTTCTACTCACAAAGTATTTGTGAGTAGAGATGTATTTTTCCATGAGCAGGAAGCAAGAAATCATGACGACAACAGTCATGAAAAATGGCAGACTTCTTGATGAAGGAGTTAAAGAAGAGCAACAGCAACCATCACAGCAGCCACCACAACCACAAAGACAGTAGCAACAGCGAGGAGGACTCAGTGACAGTTATATGGACACTTCAAGCAGTCAGAGTTCACTGAGTGGTGAAGACAGAACTTCACAAAGTGGGGAGGAAAATAATCAGTTGAGAAGATCTTTACGACAGGTTCGGCTCCCTGAGAGGTATAGAGACTATGCCCTAATGAGTAACATTTCAAATGTCATAGAACCCATGAGTTTTAATGAAGCCAATGAACATGATGAATGGCAAGATGCAATGGAGAAAGAATATGAATCTATAATGAAAAATAATACTTGGGAATTCACTGAATTGCCCACACATAAAAAAACTCATAGGATGCAAATAGATATACAAACCCAAGTTTAAATCAGATGGTAGTATAGACAAATATAAGGTTGGATTGGTGGGAAAGGGGTATTCACAAACATAAGGTATTAATTAAGCTTAAACATTTGCACCAGTAGCTAAATTGAATACTATCAAATTGTTAATTGCTTTAGTTACAAAGTATCATTGGAAGCTACACTAATTAGATGTTAAATCTGTATTTTTGAATGGTGAGTTAAAGGAGGAGGTTTACCTTACTCAACCTGAAGGGTTTGTGGAACATGGGCAAGAACACTTAGTGTGTAAGTTAAAGAAAACATTGTATGAACTAAATCAAACACCTAGGTCATGGTTTGAGAAAATAGACTCTTTCTTTCTTCAACAAGGTTTTATGAAGAGCAAAAGTGATCCAAATCTGTATAACAAATTTGATGAGCAGGCATATATAGTATTGATTTCCTTATATGTTGATGATTTAATAATTACAAGAAATGCAGGGAAATTAATTGATGAAATCAAGGAGCAGTTGTCACAAGTTTTTGAAATGAAAGATCTTGGTGAGTTACATTACTGCCTAGGTCTTGAAGTTTGGAGAAATGCAGGCCAAACTTTTGTTTGTCGGAGTAAGTATGTCAGAGAAGTACTTAAGAGATTTAAAATGGATCAGTGTAAATCTTCTATTGTTCCCATGCAGCAGAATGTGAAACTTTCTTGTGATGATGGTTCGAAGGAGGTGAATGGCACTATGTATAGACAGATGGTGGGTAGTTTCAATTATCTCACCACAACCAAACCTGATATTGCATATTATGTGTGTGTGCTAATCAATTTATGGCAAAACCTCAAGAAAGCCATTGGAATGCAGCAAAGGCGGTACTCTTGTATCTAAAAGGAACACTTGATTATGGTATTAAATACACTGATGCATTTGATGTTTAGTTGACATGTTACTCAGATTCTGATTGGGTTGGCAATCCGGATGATCGAATATCAGCCACTGGATATGTGTTTGGCATTGCATCCGGGATTGTTTCATGGCACAGTAAAAAGCAGCCTATTGTATCTTTGTCTACTATTGAAGCAAAATATAAAGCCTTGTGTGCAACAACTTGTGAAGTTGTTTGGTTGAGAAGACTTATTCAAGATGTTGGAGAAAAACAAAAGGAACCTACAATGATTAAATGTGATAATCAAAGTTCAATCAAGTTAGCGAATAATTCGATTTATCATGCAAAGACAAAGCATGTTGATGCTCAGTTTCATTTTGTTAGAGAAAAGTTGCAATCAAATGAAATAGCTCTCATGTATTGTAATACTTGTGAAAATTCTGCTGAAATTTTCACCAAGCATCTTGGAAAGATTAAGTTTGAGATGTTTAGGGAGATGTTAAGGTGTAAAAGTCGATCCATTCTCCATTAAGGGGGAGACTTGGAAATAATGAAGCAAGAACTAGTTACGTAGACAAACTCTACTAGTGTTTAAGAAGAAGAAGAAGAAGAAGAAGAAGAAGTAATTTTAACGTTCCACGAGGCTAACAATAGCCTATGGGACAGACCGTCTCACACACTGATTTCAGCAGTTCAGCCATTTTCCTGTTCAACTTGATGATGAGCTCCCTTAATTTCTCCATTGTCCCCTCGCTGAATAAGTCATTCCAAGAGCTAGCTGTCAAGATATTTATATAGTTGTCCATGTTGTCTTTGAAAGCTTCACACTCTAAAATGAAATGTTTTTTTGTTTCCACTTTTCTGGAGGTGCAGAACACACACACCCTTTCTTCCCAAGCTTTTTTTGGTCTTTTCCAGCACCCAGTTTCACAATGAAGTTGATGGGAATTGGTTCTTAACTGGGCAATAAGCATTTTAGCTCTCCAAGATATATTGGCCCCGATGTACGCTTTTTGATGATGATTGTATGTGGGGTTAAACTCTTCAATATAGTACTCTTTCTTTCTCCCAAGCCCTTTATCCCAAATTCGCTTGTGGAACCTATCAATTACAAAAGCCTTTATCTCTTTATTGTTCGTAGGGCACTTGTTCAAGTGGATATCCCATTTACTAAGCCATTTAATGTTTTGTCGCATCCAAGTCTTCTTCCTTTTGCACAATATGTCATTGAAGACGACCTTAGGCCACCAATTGTCTTCCATTTGCTCAATTTTGTTTAGATATCTTATGAGACGCACCATAGCAATTGCTTCAATAGGAGCAGCTCCCATTTCACTCAACATGATATCATAAGGGACTGAACTTTTAATTTTAAACTTGTTTGTGATCAAGCGTTTTTTAATCTTCTCAATTTGTTTCCACTGTAACCATATAGAACCACCGAGATCACTAAAAACCCAAAGAGAATTTGCATAGCCTTCCAATCCCATAAGCTCTGCTTCTCTGCATCTATTTTGAAAAGCATAGAACGCTTTCCAACCTCCTAAAGTTCTTTTCTTTCTGCAGCCTTCCCAACTTAGATTTTTGTTGAAGTCAATTCTGGGACATTTGTAATCTACCACTTCTTCAAGAGTGTTGCCTTCAAAGTAGAACTTATGTTGCTTATGTTTTCTTTTGCTAGAAAAAATTACCACTTTCGTCTTGCTAGTATTGACTTGCATTCCCATTGTACTACAAAAACGCTCAAGGGAAATTAAGTGTTCTTGCAACCCAAGAGCAGATTTAGCAATCAGAATAAGGTCATCTGCATACAAAAGAAGCCTTGTCACAAAATCACCCAAAAGAGCACCATCACCCCCCTGTAAGTTTAACCACTCTTCAAGTTTGTCAATATATAAGCCAAAGAGGGTAGGGGACAATGGGCACCCTTGCTTGACCCCAATATCACTCGTAAAATTTTTGGAGATACCAGCTGACGTTCTGATTTTGTCTTTAACCTCCTCATATAGCCTATGGACAGCTGCTCTAAGATGTATAGGAACCCCAAGTTCCTCCATTCTATGCCAAAGCTTATCTCTAGGGACCGTGTAAAAAGCTTTTTTGAAATCGACAAAGCAACAAAAGGCTTCTTTTTTCTCCCACACTTTTTCAATGATGTGCCTTAGAGTTATACCGTGATCAATCGTTGAGTGTTTATGTCTGAAATCTGCTTGCCCTTTAGCACGCTTATCCTCTTCTTTCGCCCACTCGTTGATTCTATTTTCTAGCATACTTCCAAATAACTTCGCAAACAAGGGGTTTATCATTATGGTCCTATAGTTTGAGGGATTGTTGACATCCCCACTCTTGAAAAGTGGTATTGCTAGGCTCGTTGTCCAATCTGTAGGAAATCCCTGCTGAATGATGATGTTGAAAATTTTCATAATATGAGGTGCAAGAGTTTTTGAACCCCACTTTAGATATTCTGCCTGGAGTTCAACTAAATCTTTTGTTTTTCCAACACCCAACTTTTGGATACCCACCTCAATTTCTTGCACAGTGAAGAGCTTAGTAGTCGTGTTGACCAAGGGGGGGTCCACCTTAAGATCTTGCTCATAAAGTTGCTTTGCATACTCGAACCATTGATAAGCTATGATATTATTTTTCGTTTGTTTCTTTCTCGTTTGAAGCTCCTTCCAAAATAACTTGGGGTTATTTTTCCCCAAGAAGATTAATTCCTCCCTCCTTGAGATCATGAAATCGGCTTTCTTCTTTCTTACAATTTGCTTGTAAGTTTTTATGCTTATTTCTTTATGGCTTGACTCTTTCAAAGTTTTCCTTGTTGTTTTGCATTCCTCATCAAACCAAACATTAACCGAAAAGCAGTTTGTTTCAGATTTCCTGGTTTTTGCTCTTTTGCATTTTGTAAGTGCACTTTGGATTAAATTTGTTAACTCATAACTATGAAGGCCCTGGGATGGCATTTTCTCTTTGTTAAACAACCTCTTAGTGTTATCTTGAAGGTGTTACAGTTTTTTTGAGTCAACAAAATTCTACCCTTTGAAGGAGGTTGTCGGATGCGCTGATTTTTGGCCTTATGTTGTTGTTGTTCAGCCCAAGTTAGACTTAAATAGATCGGTTTATGATCAGATTTCAACTCCCACAATTGTTCACCAATCAAAACTTCCTCCATTTTCTCACACAAGCCATGTGAGCAAATTGCATAGTCTACTACACTTGCTCCATTATAAGTATTGCAGGTGAAATTGTCAGAATTCGCCCATCTAGCCACCCCATTAGAAATGACTAAGTCAAATGCCCCACATAAAGTAAGCAGTTGTTCCCCAAAAAAGTTGAAGCTTTTGTTGTCCTCTGAAACTCTTGTCCACTAGTGATTTCTCTCTTCTGTAAGCCAAATGGGGTTGCAGTCTTCCTTACAACAAAGAATACTAGCTTGTTCACATGTTATCATAACATTGAAATCACCCACTATAAGGACTTCGCTTAGTTGAGAGTACGCTGCAATATTGTTTTTTAAGGCTGCAAAGGGGTCTTTGTGATCAAGCCCCCTACTTTTGTAAGTTTTTGAAACTTGTAGAGAAAAATAACATGTTGCAATCCTGATGATGTTACCATTTTCTGATATTTTAAACCAAATGAATTGTTTATTTGAGTCTTCTCTTTCTAACTGAATGAGACGACCTTTTTTTTTCTTCACTAAGACCATGATACCCCGTGTCCTTTACCATTCTCAGTTGCTTCGTTCCACACTGCCATCTTCACATACTCTTCAAACATAGGTGTCTTGCACCCTTCATGCTCATGTGTTTCCAATAGACAAATTATGTCCCTATTTTCCGCGATAGGTCCTAACCCAAGTCCCCGCCTCCAAGGATAACCTCTGCAATTCCAACAAACTAAACTAAGGAAACCTGGGAAAAAATTGATTGCTATTTGTTTTGGTCTACAAGACACAAAGTTGAGTCTTCACTCCTATTTGTCCAAACTGGCCTTGTTGCATATTTTCCAGCTAGTGAAATTGTTCTCTTCTTAGCTACCAACTTGATGTCATGTTTTAGAATGAAGACCGAAAAAGGCAATAACAGCTTTTCCTTTGAACAACCATGCCCTTTTGCCCTCATCCCTTGCTGCCCTAACCTTTCACAACTCTTCCCTTCTTTCCTCTTGATGTCTAATAGTTAAATCTTCATCTAGAAAAAAGCGAAAGCCTCTCAAGAGTTGCTTCTTGCCTAGGAGAATTTGCTTGTCACGTATGCTTGACATGATGACTTTTATAGGCCTAGCTCTCTCACCACTAGGCTTACCCACCCTCCATGCTTGGCAAATTCGGCTTTGCCAAAGCAGCTTGTCCTTCAAAAATTCACATGTAAGATCAAGAGTACGTTCATTTTTTCCATACACTCTCACACCTTTGATAATTATGTTTGTTGCTCTACCTTGTCTTTCCTTGTTTTCTCTACTTTGCATGTCGTCCCCTTGGCTGTGTGTTTCTTTTTCCATGTGAGCAGAGAATTGCTAATGACTTGTGCCCAAGTTTTGGAATTTTTTGTAAAATCACTTTCCTCTTCATCCCTTGCTTTCACTACATGAATGTATCTTGTTCACCTGTTTTCCCTTCAGCTTTGGGTGTTTTAGAGTTTATCACCTTTCTAATTTCCACCGCGGAATCTTCCCTGATTTGCCAGGCATCCTTCAAGCCTTGCCATTCGGCCTTTGCTTCCAAAAGGGTTTCTTGCAGCATGGACACTCGCTTTGTTAAAACTTTATTTTTTTCTATTAAGTCTTGATTTTCTACTGTCAATAGTTGGATTTGAAGGTCTCTCTCACGCCCTTTGACTTCCAAAACCTCCAATCTCCTCTTGGCATTTAGTAACTCTTGCACATACAGGTCAGATGACCATGTGAGAGGTGTGGATGTGGGACTGTACAACGCATAATCATCGATGTCTTTATTTCTGTTGTTGTTACACCTTTGCAAAGGAGGCTTTGTTTGAAAGTTTATTACGAAGGGCCCTTTTTTTTCTTGTCTATTCCCATTTTAGACTAGCAGCTCTACGTTTTAAAATACCCCGAAATTGTTTGGCATTGACCCAAACCCACTTCCCTGCTTTACTTGAAGAGACGATTTTCACTTGACCTAAGTGGTTTGTTTCACCCGAGACAGGTACCACTTGCCCATTTTTTATGAGTGTCGAGTGTATTGGCATTGCCATATAGGACAAATAAAATAAAAAAGAACATAGAATGACAATCCCTGCCTATCCCACCTGAACCTCTTGTTGTTCCTGTTCCTGTTCCCGTTCCCGTTCCCGTGCAGGAAAATCGTTCTTGTTCCCGGTTCCTACTCTCGTGCTCCTATTCCCGTGCAAAAAACCGGCTCCGGCTCTCGGTTCCTATTCATGTGCTCATGTTCCCATGCTCTTGTTCCTGGCAGTGTTCCCGTCACAGTATTCTCGTGCTCTTGTTCCTGGCATTGTTCCCGTCACAGTATTCACGTGCTCCTGTTCCTGGCAGTGTTCATGGTAGTGGTCCCGTAGATATCGGTAGTATTCTCATAGTGTTCCTGTTCCTGGCAGTGTTCCTGGATGTTGGATGTACGTGATGGAAAATGCTCCTTCTAAACGGCCAATTGTTTGCGCTCAAAGGCTTTTTGAACGTCTGTAATTAAACTAAATGAAATGAATAAGTGAATAACATTCTCTGGCTTTCTTACACCTCTGGCACCTTCGCTTTGCGAACACCTATTTTTTTGTTGATTATTGTAACCGCCTAAGTAGACCGGAGTCCTATATTATGATGTAATCTGTCTTCATTTAATAATAGATTGTGAGCGTAGTCTCGCCTATGTGGTTTTCTCCTAATTCTAAGTTTAGGCACACTGCTGCAATACACCAGACTCAGAATATGAGTTCGTTCAATTTTTTTGGCTAATAGAATAGATTCTAATTAGTAAATAAACTACCCAAAGTTACAGACTGGTTTTGCTGCACAAGAATTCAGAAGACCGGGTCTAATATTCTGATATTGACTATTGACGCATGTTTATCAAAAAACACTAAATATGCTTGTTTACTATAGTTACACTGCTCCAGCTTCTTACATGGATATCGAGGGAGGTATGGCTTATACCACTGATGAGTGCCATAGTGGCTACAAGCATAACTGTTGACCTATGAATATATCAAGAACGTTCTGATGGATACTTGGTTAGAACTCGGCTCCATTTCAGATTTGACAGGCCAGATAACGATTGCACAAAACTGATTAATATCCAGAAAGGGGGCTGACGCCCACTTGAGAAATCCTTGCGGGCTGGGACCTCTTTGTTCCATCTTTTAAGACATTTCACACCAGCATTTTGCAGCAGGGACACCAAGTAGATGTTGGTCTGAGAAGCATATCCCTGGAGTGAAATCAGAATTTGCTTTGATAAACTCAATATAGGAAGCAGGCACTGAATGGGAAAGCACAGCAGCAGAAGACATAAGAGACTGGATTTCCAGATGCCTTGAATCCAGCTTCCAATCCACAAAATCCAGCTTCCCATCCATAATTTGATCGAATTATACCTGCAAAGTTTGTGAGAGAAGAATTCATAAGATTATCCTGTTCTCCCATATACAGGGATAATTTTAACGCTGGAAATTTATATTAAAAAGTAAAAACATGATAATTTTAAAGATGAAAATTTATATTAAAATGTAAAAACATGGACTAATATTACTAGTCCTTAATATGCAAAATGTAAAATGTAAAATGTTTAACGATAGATTTGTAAAAATATTCAAATTTCTGAGGATTTTATATAGTTTCTATAAAATTTTGGTGATTTTTAAGGTATAATGATTTTATTCTATGGAATTTGGGCCAATCATTTTTAAGAAAAATGGAAATTAGTGAATTTTTTTTTGGTAAAAACCATCAAAAATTAGGCCATTGGAAAAATTTAGCCCCTAAAATCATCTATGCCCACATATTGGCAGGAACGAAGTGTAAATGCCTGAACTGAGAATTTTACTGCTTCCAAGTTAAGAGACTTCGAAAACAAATTTTCTGTCCTGCACATCACCCAAATCTGACATTAAAATAATGACCAATTGTATGACAGACCTATTCAAAAGAGCATCGTATCATGCAGCATAGAAAGGTAGCCACGAAAGAAAAAACATTAGAACACGGGAAAATGACATTAAAAATGCAGTAGTCTAAACGTTCTACCTTTTGGCTGTTTTCCGGCAACTTTTTCCGTTTGAATTTGCCCAAAATCAGGTGATGAATGGCTGGATCTGTAGATTTGAGTGGCTAAGTTTGTATAATCCGAGTGCCCCAGGGGTTTCTCAGCATGCTGAATCCATTTATGCATTCAGAAATACAATTTAAACAGCAGAAAATAGAGATTTTGTCCAAATTTACATCGCCGAATTCCGGCCAAAAAACCCAAAAGGTAGAACGTTTAGCCAACACCCATTAAAAATAAGCTAAGACACTCCTGTTCTTTGTAATATCTTCTATTACAGAGTATACCTTGTTGAATCCATCGCCAACTTCTTTTGAATTCTGCAAAGAGATGTAAGAAAGGCAGGAACCAAAAAATGAGCCAAACATTCAAGACCGCACTATTTTGAAGCTGTATTATATAAAAACTAATCAGTTCACTATATTCACACAACTAACCATCGAAAAAGACCCCCAAATTTACAGTGATAAATATGCCAGATTGAACTATATTTAGTAGTAGATACAACTTTCATTCTTATCAATGTTTCCTGATGTTAAATGGCATTTACCGCAGAGTATCTGAAATCTGAAAGGGATATTTCTGCCTGTCAATAAAATAAATATAATCCCAGCTTTGAAATATCGAGTTTAACATTCGTGAACAATAAATATTACCAAACCCCCAAAAATAAAAACTTTTGGTCCAAATGAAACAAGTCCCTGCCTGCCAATAAAATAAATATAACCAGCTTTGAAATATTGAGTTTAACACTTGTACACAACAAATATTACCAAACACCCAAAAATAAAAACTTTAGTCCAAATGACACGAGTCCCTGCCTGCCAATAAAATAAATATAATCAGCTTTGAAATATTGAGTTTATAGTGTTGTCAGACTCTTTTCGGACTCCCTGAGTCTTGAAGAGTCGCCATCGAAAAGGGTCACTCGCCAAAGACGACTCTGTAATACTCCTGACTCCCCAAAGACTCCTCAAAACTCTTCAATACTCACCAGACTCCAATACTCGGGAGTCTTGCCTCAAACTCGGGAGTCTGTGCCCAAGCTCGTTCAACCCCACAAAGCACCCAGAGAATCCCACACATGCAATTTGACCAAGTCAGCATTGCTTTGGAGGGAAATGAGGTGTTTGAGAGGGTAGAAGTCTTTATAAAGACATTTCTCCCCTCATTCCGTCTCATTCCATTTATTTTCATGAGCCATTTCTTCCTTACAAGAGTGTTGTGTGCAGTCACTGAGGGGACCGAGTTCATCATCATTTAGGAGGCCAATTGAAGGAGGCTTCATCATCAACTGGCTGCTGTGTGAAGAAGGTCGCTGTCTCGGACTCTCAGCATTCAGAGTTCAGGTGGGACAGGCAACTACATTCACTGTTGCATGCAACGAGAGCATAATATCTCAATCCAAGCATATTCTATAATAAGGGATCTAAAATTCAAAAAGATCCTGAGGTGATGAGAGGTGTGATGATATCCATTGAGAGGATGTACCCGGATCAAGACACACAAGACCAAATCAATCTGCAGAAAGATATGTACAAGGAATCCTCTGGCATGTTTGGATTTAGCTCAACCCAACGTCTCAGGGAGAAGAAAATGCCAGATAAAATTCAATTTGTAAATAGTTACATTGTAATTTTGCACCTGGAGAAGTTGGTCTTCATCTTCATCTACTACAACCTTCGGATGCTCACAAAACAATTGCGGGTAAAGGATCTGGATCCAATTTTATTAGATAAGATTGAGCTAGTCTCTAATTGGGTCTTGGAGGATGAATCTCCTGGTGATGATTTGAGTCGGCTTAATGAAGAGGCACGGGATCTCCCTAGTGTTCCACTCTCTCAAATGGAAACACTAGATACACCTGCATCACAGCTGTTGTTTCAGTCTAGCGATGTTGGCACTAGCTCCTCGAGGGCTTATTCTAAGTGTTCTCGTAGTCATGCATGAGACGCAAGATCGGACTTGGAGACACTATCTATTTTGATTTTCTAATTATGTTATGAGACTATAAGTTATGTAGTTGAATTGAATAATATTTGTGAATTTGATCATGGAATCATTTTTCAGTTCACTATTTTCATTTTGGATATAAATATGAGTGTCAAATGTTGTGTTATGATATTTTACGAGATGATCTTATGAATTTCTGCATAGACTGTGGTTTTATAACTTATATGGACTGGAAAATGTAATTAGTATATTTTTTGTGCACAAAATTTACCAAATTTACCATATTTTGAGTAATTTTTCTTTGTCAGGTCTGAAAAAAGTCGAAGAGTCTCTAGGAGTCACCAATGAAAAGAGTCTTTTAAAAGAGTCCGAGTCTGACAACATTGACTCAGACTATATTCAGATCTCAAGAAGTCTCCCGATCCACGTAAATTTCATTGCATTCATTGAATGCATATTTGAAGATTTCATCACTATCAACTAAAGAGTTTTCAGATGTCAAGAACTAGGCTTTTGCAAGAAAGAGACGTACTAATTATGAGCATTGCAAGTTGGCAGGCTCCCTCTATCATGTTCATTGCAGGTTGACACTGGAGTACCAACAAAGCTCCAATTGAAACATTCCTTAAGAAATTTTGACTTTAAAATACTACTGTTCTTGCTTAAAACAATTTGGGAATGTTTCCTATCATTTATTGAAGCCCAACCCTGCCATAGGAGGGTTCCCTAGACATATTTCAATCCTTACAACATTTGCTCTTTCTCGAATAAACACCATTAAACCAACATGCTACATGACAATCAACTATTTCCCATGTGACCACCAACACCATAAAAGACATTCACCGGTCACTGCATCATGACCTTGACCCTGATGACCTCTAACTGACTTCTTACCATAAACCTGGCAACCTTGGACCTTCACTTTATTAAACTACATTTAAATAACTTGCTCTGTCACCTGATCAACTGGTCCATGAAGTACTAAAAGTGGAACAACTATCCAGTTCAAGTTGTGTTCTAAGTGACGTGTGATGTGGAGTATCTCAGAAACCAGTATGAATCCAAAAGTGTAGCAATTATCTGGTTCAAGTTGTATTGTAAGCAAGATGTGATGCAAATGAAAACTACCAATGGTATGGGGAATCCCTTGGATAGACTAACTTCTAGAGAGACCCCCAAATTAATGCCTAAATTACTGCAATAGCCACCTGAGAGACTAACATAATAATTCTTAATATGGTTAACAAAAAAAATGTGTTGACCTTATCAATCGTGACAAGGGCCACGAAAGTCCCTACCCCACTCATGAGCCCCGTCAAGATAGTAGAGAACAATAACACATTTTTGTCGAAGTCGGGCGTCTTGAACATAATAGGCACATAGAACGTGATGGCATTGATCCCAGAGAATTGTTGGAAGAAGTTAATGGCAATGGCCATAACCAGATGGGGTATGTATTTCCTCTATAACATAGTGGAGAAGGGATGCTCCACCCTCCTCGATGCCTCGTTCGCTTCTACCAAGTCCTCGAACTCCTAAACGTAAGGTGCCCCGCGAATATTCTTCAACATGGCCCTCGTTTCACCTAGTGCCCTCTTTCGACCAAATTGTTGGGTGTTTCAAGAAGCCCTAACAATCTTATCATCATTATGCCACCAAGACGATTTCCAAACCCAGAGAGATGGGAGAGATTCATCTCGATTTTTGTGAGAAAGCTTGTGCTCCCAATGCCTCGTGGAGACCTTGATTCACAGCCTCCATGCCGCCATGTATATCATCATGTCGAGCTTCGAGTGACGGTGCTTGATGCAATCCTTTCTTGATCACCCACCTATACTTCTCCAACAGGCGCCCGTGGATCATGCGTCGTATAGTAGCTCGTCATTAAATACACTGATAAAACAAGAAGGATAGAGGCAGAATTATGGTACTATCAACACCCACCTTAATTGCATCCAAAAATCTGCAAAAGAATTCAGTCACTTTTCCCTCTTGATAACCCATACCATGCAACCCCATTTAATTCAAACCCAAAACAAAATCAGTGTCTCCCCTCCTGCTCCAATATTCACCCCTCTACATTCTTCTCTACACCTATGAGTATAACTTCTCCACAAACAACAAACACAAAAATGCAACACTCCTAACCCAACTTTCTATGACTGCTTCCTCTCATTCTTCAAGTGTGGAGGAGTTCTTGGAGAAGAACTCCTCTCTCACCTCAAAAACCCCATAGGCTCTGATACCATATTAGAAAATGAGAGAAGAGAGATTCCACAACAAAACTGTGTTGTTTGTTCTATTTACCAATGTAATTGTACACATAAATACATGAATTCTTTGCCTAAAGATGGACTCGCTACCTTGTCACAATCATAACTAGTTGAGAGAATATCTCAACCACACACTAAACTAGGAGCAATTCTAGCTCTCATCCAATAACCTCCTAAAACCACTCGAGAGCTATTCACGTAGATATATTCTCTAGCCAATAATATCTACAATAACATACTTATGTGACTAAATATTAACACAAGACAAGTATGAATTAACTATTCTAATATGGGAATCCGTTGAGCTATGGTTCCCCTGAGCCAATTTCAGGAATAGCCAAGAACATGTGATAATGTGGCTTTACAAAGCCATGCTTTCCGAGCAAAACACTTTCTTCTTTCACTATGGTGTTGAATGGTTAGGCAAGTATTGGGTGAATTGATCGACCGATAACTTTCGTCGTCTCCTAGGGTGTGGATAAGATGTGCATATAGAAGACTCATTATATGCTAAGTATCTATCACCTCCAACTCCACGTGTACAAGGAAGTTATACATAAGCAATCATTGGATGAGCACATCAACACCGACCTAATTAAATTTATTATCATGCCCAGTGACCAAAATTGATTACCAAGTGGTGACCTATTACTTTGCTTAACGTGTCATACAAAATTTTTGCTAAGGCCCTTGCTCTACAATGCAAGTACATTATACCAAAGTTATTAGACTTGAGAAGACAGCTTTATAAGTGTTATCACTCAAATCTGCACTACAGGACAACAATGATTCCAAAACCTGCAACAAGAAAAAATTGAGTAATAACTACTAAACAATCAGCTCTAGGTCACTAGCTAACTGTTTCTCTGTTTGGATTGATGCTTTTCCAATCACAAGAGGCGTCCCTATTGTTCATACGCTGAAAAATCACTTAGAAATCTGCATGTTGGTATGATAAATCAGCACACAAATAATGGCCCTTGGCTGCAATTAAGCAAGCAAATACCACAGAAATTTGATAGTTAAAATATATGAGAGAATTTCAGTTTGCAATTGGTAAGTATGAAAGGAAAATAAGAAGGAATATGCGCTCTAAATTACAAATTCAACCAAGTTAGAGGCAAAAGAAACCACCTACACCGTTACAGAAAGAGATATTATCGCATCAACAAGTTCAAAAAGCTAAGAAAATAGCATAGTCAAACTTTATCTTTGTATTAGTCCAGAGATTGGTTGCACCATAGAGACTGAGTAAGTTGTATAAAAATATTTGCTCAGTGGCATGCAATGAATATATATGTATTGATTAATTATTGAATGATTGTTTACATTGAGGGGGGGGGAGGCTTAGATATAACCTAATGTGCCCCTTTACGAAGAGTTGTGACCTTTTGGCCATGACTATTTATAATTATTTATTATATTCCCTTTTATACTATTAATTTGTTGTTTGTTTGTTTTATTATCTTTATTATCTTATTATTGTTTTTATTACTTATTGTTTTATTAATGCTTAAGTTATGTTCATAACATTGCCTTCCTCTTCAAAATTGCTTTGTCCTCAAAGCAATGAATTGATCCTTCCCATGAAATTTCAAAGCAATGAAGTCGTCCTTCCCATGACATTTCACCTTGATTATGGCTTTGTTTGTGATTATTTGGTAGCCTTGCTCACGACGGAAGTATGGAATTTGTAAGTTCTTTTCACAAAATATTTTGGCTTCCTAAATCTACTATAATGGAGGGAGCCACTATTCCTCAGCTGAGGTGGAATATAACAAGCATGTTGAGTTTGGGTGTACCTTGGGAAGTGGTCCCTTTGTGGTTCTAGGTCTCTTAACCACAAGAAGGAAATATTTGACCCATTATGCTTTATACTTTATGTCTAATTTCACTTTGACATTTTCCCAAGTCAAAAGAGTGAAAAGTGACTATTAATTCACTTTGTGGGTGAATTGGGTGACATAAAGTGAACTATGGAAACTTATCTCAAAGTGGGTTTTGAGTTGAGATTTTTTTTGAGAGATCTCAACCATGGATTAGATATGGCTTGGAGTGATCCTAGAGATTGATCTTTTAGGTTTCCTTATGATTCCTTAAGATGGGTGCATAAGGCAAAAGGAGGCTCATTCCTTCATTTGTTCACTTGGAGAGTTTGGAGAGGAGCAAGAGGATGAGAATGGAAGCATTGGGAGAGGAGAGCTTGGGCGACATCTTTCATGGAGGGCGCAAGGAGGCTTAAGGCCTATTTATTTTGTGGTGAGGGTTCTTGCTTGGTGGAGAACGCACACTCTTGGAGGAGGGCGAAAGCTTATATAGCATGTACTAGCAGATGTTGAGCTTTTACAGATCTGATTGGTGGATCTTTGGGATAGCATACAAACAAATATTTGCATGCAAGGGTTTCTCAAACAGCCAAGAGAAGATCAAGGGCGCATCATTTCAGTGGAAGAGGCAACAAAGGAAGGGGGCACACTTGTTTGAGCTCATCCTTCTTGGAACTTTCTAGCAAAGCTTGAGAGGAGCTTGATATTTGTACAGATTCCATTGTATTTGCTTACTTGTTGTTTTCCATGCTTGAAACATCACATATATGTACTTTCATTCTAAATTGGTTTTCATCGAGGGGGTTTTATCCAGGGTCATGTTGACCAAAAATACTTGTGTTCATTTATCATGTATGCTTAGTGTTTAAATCAGTTGTAGGAGCTTGTAAAGATCCTAGAGGAGTGCTATATGTTTTAAGGTTTGCATGTGCTAACATTGAGTGACTAAAACACTTGCAAGGGAAGGGCACCTTAAAATAGCATATAGCCATCAGTTTGAAGGCAGATTTCTTGGCAGAAAATTCAGACCTGTTTGCTGTCCTAAAACAGCAGCAAGAACAGATTTGATTGAGTCAACTTAGAGCCCAACAAGAGGTCAAAGACAAACCTGTTGGGCAGCCTTCTAGTTCCTCAAAAATCTACAACATCGTAGGTGGCTTTATTTCTTCTTCTTGGATTGTAGCCTTGGTATTTTCCGTATAATTTTTCCTAATGCATGTAATTGATGCTAATGATACCTTTGGTGGTTCATCGTCATCAGAATCTAGCATCTCTTCCTCAGCAAGAACCTCTACCTCTTTTTTGTTAACGATTGTGCAATGATATAGTTGTTTAGATGCACATATATGGCCCGAAAACCAATTTTTACCACATTTACGACATTTATTTTTCTTTCTTTTTTCTTCGTCATCATCGGAGTTGCTTATGGACGTGTCTGATTTCCTTTCATCTTCATGTTTGTTAGACTTTTGATAGCTACATTTGTGACTTGGTGACCATTTGTCTCCACATAACCTGCAATCGGTGTCTTTTCATCGCGAATACGTCTCATCAAATTTCTGTAACGATGACCTCTCAAATTTTTTCTCTGCAACTTTAGCCTTACGCCTTGCTACTTCAACAAACGGAACGTGATGCATTTTTAATTCGTTTTGGATATGCGGTTTAAGACCTCCCAACTAAGATTGGAGTAATTGCTCTGTAGATAGCTCGAATACTCGTGTGGCAAGAGCTTCCCATGGATGTGTGAATTCATCGACACTTCCTTTTTGTTGTAGTATAGTGAGTTTCGAAAAGAATTTGTTTTCCATGATTCCCTGAAATCTCTTAAAAAAATTGTTTTTAAAAGAATGGAAGTTGTACGAGTGATTTTCTTTCTTCCACCACATATACCAATTGTATGCTTCACCTTCTAGATGCATGAAAGCATATTTTACTTTTTCTTCATCTATTGTAATGTTATATATATCAAAATATTCTTCAGCCTTGTTAAACCATGCCACACATTGATTTTCGCTTCCAATGTATTTTGAAAGTTCTACCTTGGTCCTGGGTGGGTATATCATGAAGGGTTGATATTGGGGGCCTCCTAATGGATTATAGGGAGGTGGCGGTGGTAGAGGTGGTGGTGATGAAGAACTAGACAAGCTTGAAATACTCCCTTGCTTGTTGCAATGTCGAGGTACTTGATCTTTTAATAGTTTTACGAGCTCGTCATGTTTTTTTATCTTGATCTTGCTTCATGATGCCTATGTTGTTTTTCATTTCAATCCTAAATTTTGCCATAATTTCACCTTTAAGATTTTGTGTTATCTCTTGTTTGAGTGCGTCATTACTTTTTTTAATCTCATCTTTTAGATTATCATGATTCTTGTTGATTGTATCTATGAGTGTATTGAATTCCTTTTCTATTTGTTCCAACTGTTTTTTTAGATCATTCATACTTTTGGTGGTTGGAGGTGTATATGCGCAATTTTGGCGATGTGGGGCAGCAGAGGTGGAGATATATTTTTATAACTTTATTTACTTTCACACTTTTACCATCTTCCTTTTCATGTTATTCATTTTTACGTGAACACTTATAAAACTTATCCTCCACGTAAAGTAAGATTACTTTTACTTTTTTTCCTTTTCACTTATTCACTTTTACGTGAATATTTATAAAATTTATCTTCCACGTAAGAAAGATTACTTTTACCTTTTTTTACTCCTCCATGCAAAAATATTTGCTCATTGGAATATAATGAATATATATGTATCGATTAATTATTGAATGATGGTTTACATTGAGTACAAGATTGATCACAATGATATAGCCCTACGCATAGTACAAGTGGCAAAAAGAGAAGAAAAGAATATGAAAGAGAAATGCTACTAGTTGCTCACTCCAAAACTCTACCAAACAATGGTCATTCACCCTTCCTTTATAGATCCTTGAGCTCTCTAAAAAAGGCATCTCACTCATGCAAGAACACTTCCAAAATTAAGTGGTTGTCCAATAATAAATAAATTGCTAAAATCAGCCACCTATTTTCCATAAATAAACCTCTAACTCTCACTAAAAGGGAGACACCATGTTTTATATTTGGCCAAGCTCATGCGGCCTGCATGTAGTGTTAACTAGACTAAAGATAAAGTAAAATTTATCTTTAAGACTGGTTGTCCAAAAATATCACCTCTTCATGCAAAGTCTCCCTATCCAAAATTAACTAAAAGCTCATGCAAGCTCCATGCAATGTTGTCTCAACTCAAGATAAGTGAATCTTCCCAAAATACACTGGTTGTCTAATAATATCAGCCTCCTTGTGCAAGAAAGTCAACCTCTCTTGCCAATAATAGTTGATGAGTCATCCACTAAAAATAAAACTTATGCATGTGACTCAACCTTATCTCACTACCAAATTTATCCAATAAGGCGCCTTGACATGTTGCCACATGTCACGCTGCACGACGACGACATTTGCTAAAATAGCAATCCACCTAAAAAATAGGAAATGATGAAAAAATGTCAGTAACTTCTAGGAGAACACTGCCAAATATAGCATGCCTAAAAATAGGCATTGCTAAAAATAAAAACTTCTCACGTGTCCATGAAATTGGGCTCATTCGATTCAATTTTCTGCAAGAAATCCGAATATATGTTCGAAATCATCATCTAAGCCCTTGAACTCAAACTGCTAAAAATAGCAGTGTCTCAAATATGTAATTATCTATGTCATGCAAACCTATGAACTCTGGCTCCTAAAAAGTAGGAAGACTGTTAAAAATAGCAATTTTCCTCAAAACTAATGAATAATCCTCTGAAATGCCTTTGCCTCTAATAAAATGGAATGTGATCCCTGAAAAACATGTGAAAACCTGACAAAGTGGAATGACCATTCATCCTGGCAATATGCTAAAATGTTCTGGTTTTGGGCAATTTTTCTAAGCATTGTACAGTGGTTCATTGATGCTTTGCACTACCTCTGCAACACTCAAATCTACATTGGAGGAAATTGGTCTTGTTACCTCTCTAGGAGGTACCCCTATATTTTCACTTGGCTACACCATTGTAAGCCCAAGGATGCAAGTCAAAAGCCATGTAAACCATAGTGGATGATTTTGTAATGGACTCTCAGACTTGGTCCGACCATGATCAGTGACCTTAGTCCCCGTCTCAATGTCTCTCGTCCTGGATAGGATTGGAAGCCTTGGCATGGATCTATTGGGACACATGGTTGTGTGGAGCCATGGGTCTTAAGTAGGGGTGGTTGCAGTTTGTGGGACCTAGCCTGGTCCATGCCATGCACACCTATGTCTTCCCACATGGTTATTTTCTATTGAGTCTGTAGGCATCACTTGGCCATGGTGCATTTATCATTTTTGTTCTCAAAATGGCAGTCTCACAAAGTTTTCATCATTATGGATCCCAATACAGTGGATCCCCAAAGGCAAAAATACAGCATGGGTACAAAATGATCAAAAAAATTTTACAAGCAAAACTCATATTGCACATTTTGGATTGATGAAAAATTAAGGGAGATATTGCCTCCCAAAGGAAAATCGTCCCATCCTTCTAAGAAAATCGTTGGGCACATTTCCCAAGTCAAATGGTCAAGAAAGTTAAACGTTTTGGTCTACTAGCCTTGGGAGAATTTTAGCAAGTCAAAGATGCTCTTCTCTCCAAGCAAAATAATTAATTTACTCACTGAATGACCAAATCGTAACTCCTCATTCATGGATTTAATTAGTCAAGCTAGTCGTTGGAATAAAGAGAGGTCGATGTGGACAAAATATGATTGTTTTAGCTCATTCTTCAAGGAGAAATTGTCCCCAAATGGAACATAGGACTTCATTCACCCAAATCGCACCATCTTCAAGGCTATACGACCTCCCTCTTTGTGGAGCGAATCTCTCATATGGACATATTCAATGGTCAGTTTTCTAAAAAAGGGGTTTTATCCCGTTTTTATCTTGGAGTTATGTAATAAAAAAATATATTCATGGGTTTAGCCTCCAACCAATTGCGGATGAGCAAACCAAAAAAATTATTATTTTATGAAGGAGGTAGAAACTAGTCGTTACAATAAAAATTATATAAGGCTAGTCTCTCCTCTCATTTGTTGTTGTTGAAACTTTTTGAGATCATAATGCCATAATTTGAAACTCAATTCTCTTGTGTCACTATGGATTGTCTACTATAATGTTTATTTTTCTTGGCAAGGGATCGTTTTAATTGTGCTTTGATAGGGGTTCCTTAGGAGAATTGCAAGAGGTGACCAATCAATCCATTGAAAGGCTACATAGTCACATGGAAGAAAGAAAATAGACTTTCGTCTATTTCTTTCTTTGTGGGCTCTTAGTGAAACACACCCAAGTTGTTGGACCAACCTCTTTGGAAGTAGCTTCGACTAAGTGGTAGGTTATCACTTTGACCCTAGTTGATTGGATGTCTTGGAGACCATCCATTGAGGAGCTCTCCTAACACATCCAAGGAGGAGCTCTCCTAGCACATCCAAGGAGGAACCCATCTCTTATTGAATTTATAGCATTGGGGGCAATAGTTCTTCCACTCCAAACCCAATCAACTAGAAATGCATCTGGCCAACCTTGAACTTGCAGGGTCACAATCGCACAAACTAAGAGACATCAAAAGGTAAAAAAAAGGGAAGGTAAATCTCTCAATTTCTTCAACCATTTAATCTCGAATATTTTAAATTGTCTCTTATTATTAAAAAAAACACAAAAAAATCATACCCTAGCTTAGCATTTCATTTTTACAACTTGCAAGCTAGTAGATCTTGGAGTTTTTGTTGCTTGGGAATTTTCCTACCCCAAGATATATTTACCCTTAAGTTTTATGCTTCATTGAATATATTTTACAAGAATTTTCTTGAGAAATAGTGTGCAGATCTGCGTTGTTACAGCCAAGAAAATTTTCAAATCTACACTCTCGTTAACAAGTAAAACGGGTACATATTGTAAGTATCTACATCCTAAACCCTTTTACATTTATTTCAGATCTGATTTACAAGTTTTATCTTAATTTTTTTGTCAATAGAGAAGAAAACTACAACTCATTAAACATTTTTCTTTGCTATAGTAATTTTGGGTTTTGACCCTAGGGGAATTGAACCCCAATTCTGTAAAAATTATTTCCAGACAGCTAGAAATTAATTTTGCAGCAGATCTTAAGGCTGTAGGGCACAAAATTCACTTGTACTTTGTTGCCCTATCCTCTAAACCCACAGATCTATTGATCTAGTGTATTTTTACACTTGTGGGAGGCCTCAAAAGGCCATTTTCTTGTTGGTTTCATGCATTTTACATGTTTTTGCATGTCTGATACAACAGTACAGCAAGGAAAATCTTATTTCCAGCCACTACATCCAAGGTATACACTTTGCAAATCATCCGAAAAATGGTAAGAACATTCCACCCTATCTCTTAAGCAATATATACTAGTTCAGCAAATTTTTAAAATAGTTAACTCCTACCTTCACCTATTGTTCTTTGTTTTAGGCATTGATCTTAAGATTCTTGGTGGTGAAGTGATAGTTTGTGGGAAGCTTCCCAGAGACTCTTAGCGTAGGAATTTGGCTCGAACAGGGAAGGATAGGTGTTGCGGTGACATTGGGCACCTATCCCTTGAGTTGTTGGTCTGCTAGTTTGGACGGTAACAAGTCTCTTTAGATCAATCAGGCAAGGATGCACATTGGCTCCAATGATGTATGTCATGGTTGTTGAAACCCCGAGATACCTAATCCAAAATCAAGTGTCACATGGACTTATGGTAAAATGCCATTTCTTCAAGTCCTCAAGTTTCAAAGTCCGGTCAACTAAAAACATTTACAAACTAAGCCAAACTGAGGTCCCTAGCTGGTTTTGCTAGGTTTGGTTGTGCATAGCTACAGTCTAGACAAGTCTTTGAATTTTTGTGCATCTCTTTTGCATTCCAAACATTCCCCGAGGATACTTGGGAGGTGCTTCTCTGTGTATTACAGAGAAAATTGAGAAATGGATTACCAAGCCTATGTCACTCACAAACAGATTCCAAATCTGCACATAGGTCTTGTGTGTGTGCTAAGGCCTATCAAAGGCTCAAAAAATTCCAAAGGATTTTCTTTCAACCAACTCTCGAGACGAAAAAGGATTTCAAATAGTCAATTAGCACCTTTGTTCCATGCCCAAAGACTAGGTGGAAGGGAATCATTGGGATGAATAGCCAAGGCCAAGCCTTATGTTTGAAATGGGCCACCGAAATTGTAGGACTAGGGGCTTGGAAAGTAGTCCTTCACCACTGCTTTTGAAGAGGTGCGCCATGCTGAAAAAGGTTGGAATAACCTAAACTTTTACACTATTATTGTAAGGTAGCTAGAGAGGTAGTGGGGGGGGTCGGGGGGTCAGAGGGCCCATAGTGATAATAGTGGAGGTCATTCAATGTAAGGTGGACTAGGTCCACTATATTATTAAATAAGGCCCACTATGGTTGTTAAATATAATAAATGGGTAATTAGATGTAAGAGGACTTCTTAGAAGGTTCTACTTCTAAAAGATTCCTCCTCTAGAATGTTCTTAGGTGATGGTAGCACTATATAAAGGGGTGCAAGCATTGTAATGAGACATGAAGAGAATTAGTGTATTTGGAGCGATAGCTCAATAGGAGGATGCCCCCTCGAAAAGGCAAGTGAATAGGAGAGAATCCCTTCCATAATAAGATCCATTGTACAGTGTTGCCTTACCTCAAGGGTTTGATGGTAATAAAGGAGATTTTGCATATTGTTCTTGTATCTCTGTTGTGGTGCTTTTGTATTCAGTTTTTGGTACTTAACAAGTGGTATCAGAGCACTTTCCTTGGGTAGACATTGTGGACAAATATTTTTTATTTTTGCAGATTTTTTTTTCGGAGAAGAAAAAAGAGGGCCACGACATTCTCGAAGTTTTCGATATATTTCTGTGCAAAATTTGTAGAAAAGGGTTGTAGATCTGAGTTACTCTCAGAAAAACACCCAAGTTAAAAAAAAAAAATCATCCGAAACGGAGTCCGAGAAGTCAAGATATTGAAGTTTTAAAATCTACAAATTTTCAGGATTTTTTCCGCGGACGGCGACAAGAAATTTTTTATTTCTGTAGCATTTGGAGGCCGAATTTGCCCAAATAAATTACAGATCTAAGTTCCTCTCACAATTTCACCCAATTTCAAAAAAAAAATCAACCAAAACGGAGTCCGAGAAGTGAAGTTATGAGCATTTTAACTTCAACAGTTTTTTAGGGTTTTTTTCATAATTGTTCTATTTTTTTGGGTTTTTTCGTGATGGCTGCAGGACCGAAGGGTTCATAGGGTGCTCAGATGGCTATTTCCTCTCAAACCCTGAAAGAAATTCTTGAATCATTCAAAGCCCAATTGTTTCACACATTGGATGACAGATTGGATGCATTTGTACATGGCCTCACAGACAGCCTCACAGATGGCCTC